>OZ010632.1:11773477-11988593 GCA_963932165.1 Pimpla rufipes | reverse complement strand
AAGGGGGTAACCAAAGTATGCTATGCATGAGTGAGAGACCAGCATGGGGTAGTACGAGGAATAGTGTGTAGAGACACGTCGAATTAGGAGGTAGTGGGACTTACGGACGCGATAGAGGAGTCGAGTCTATAGCGTACCCGCTGCAGCACATTATGTATTTGTACACAACGGCGTCGCATACCTATTATATTGATTATTATGTCAAGCAATCTAACGCGCTCCAGCCATGGGAACATTGTGATTCTGGCCCGTGGATGGATGTACTTATAGCAAAGAATTGAAAGAAGAGAGTTGTGTAAAACAGACATATATGTCGCAGAAACTCTGCTTTACAGCTAGAGTGTCAGTTTTGGTGCCTTGAAGTTAGTATTTGCTGTATCGTCAATGTTGCAATGAACAGACGGCGGCCAATATACTAATGATGCGGCGCTGTGCCAGTGCCAATGTCCATTTCCCTGCTAATGTTGATGCTGTACCCGATACCGCTGCATCTGCCGAAACCACTGTCAACACTGTTAATATGGTTCCAATTGACGCTACCACTGCCGATACTGTCGTTACCCCATAAGTCTTACTCCGTATTGTGTTGTCGCATCTGCAATGTTATCCTCGTCGCAAATGACAGCGTAATTCTCTTTTAACCACAGCTCGAACTTACATCCTCGAGAGTTTCCAAACTACGTGCTTAATACCATCGCGTGTACTTTGGAATTATCGCTTTTCTCGCACTCACCGACTCTCTTGGTCTCCGTGCGCGCACTCTCTCGCATTACGTCCTCTCCCTCTCCAACCATTCTCCAAACCTCCGAGTTTAAACCACGACAAAGGGTGAAGCTCTCGGTGGCTCGCCATATCGAATGGACAGACTGTCACCTGCGTGTAATTAGTGATGATTGATGCAGTAGTAACGTTGATGACTGACTGGAACGTTACGGTAATTTTGTGGCATCGTAGGCAGATGCATCAGGATTCCGGACAGAGCGGGAGGGAATGCAAGAGATATAGATTAATCGGAAAATCGATATCATAGCACAAGGCGGATCTGGCTAGGTTGGTACAGCACTGTCTCTATATGTCTCACTCTGATATATCCCGCATAGACGCATGCACCAGTATGCAGGGGCATTATAGAGAATCCCGCATGTTCATGCACACGTATATTACGTTCCGTATACCGACCATCTGCATCATGCTGTCGATCTGTCGTGAACGTCTCGTTGTACATGTATACTGTACGAGGCCATGGCACGTATGATTATGACACGCATTACCAGGATCTCTGCCAGAGTAGAGAGTTTGAGTTGTATATTGAGGGAGCAAGGGGGAACGTTCTCGACCTCCAGTTTACAGCGAGTTTCCAATTCACACGTGAGTTACCTTCATTATACGTATCACTGCCTACTTCTCTGGTACATCAGAAACATGTAATTGGAACTAAATACTCTGAACCAGACATCAGCCGACAATGAAACTTTCAAATTTAGTAGACTAAATAAGAGCCGCAATAATTGGATACAAACTTTTGAGATCTGTATGTATAGAGATACAACATACTCGGAACTATAGAGTTTTTGAGACTGCCGGAGTACATTAAAAGAAGGAGATTTCACGAATCGACGAGTGAAATGAAAAGTCCCATAGGCGTAAACTTTTGCGGTAATCATATCTACGGCACAAAATTTGTATGCATATCTACAGGCTGATCTGATTTTCGCTTCATTAGCCGGAAGCCCATGAAAGGTGTCACGATTAATCTGAGTTAGATTGAAGTTAGATTTAGTTCACGTTGTTGGAAATTGCCAGAGGTGCTGTCGTAATGAGTTTATAATAACGCATGATCTTGGCACCTTCGCTTGTACGAGAACTGTATGTATCTGTGCTCCCTATCGACGCGTCCACGTTATAAATGTTGAATCAGGAATGGACGAGGTATGCAACTCGTACTAGAGAGAGTTATGCAGCAATGATGTAATTAATTTACGCGAACTGCCAAAAGTCGACACGCAGAATCCGTAAAAGTTAGTTCATCGTTTGCGTTCCAGTGTCAAATACAATTTCATGTTTTCGGACTGTAGAGAATTCCGGCGCACAGAAAACAAGACCTTGTTCGAGCAGTTGCATAACAAAGTCGAGACGGGAATTATTTTCCTCGACAAACTGAGCAAGTTAGATAAACACTTTTTGGTTATGAAGGGAGAAAAAGAAAAAGAAGGAAAAAATTGACCGTCCTTACGAAGGAAGTTGGAAAAGGACAAGGAAGAGAACCTATGAAACTTGATGATCTATGGTTTGTTTTACATATTGGCTTGTGTTTTAGGTATCGCTTGGCTTTCAACATAGATACCATATTGTCTGCATATATAAGCGACTTATAGATTCACGAAGTTACCTTCAGATACGTCGCTAATTAAAAAATGGATGTGCGTCTTCTTATTCCACACCGTTAAAATTACATAAACGTGAAAGAGGCGCGTAAAAGTTTTGTTTCACTTAGACTCGTGTCTTTGCGCCTTGAGTCTACATGGGATGACTAGTGTTTTCACATAGTTCTACGACCTCGTGTGCCTAGCTACTCCCGCTTCGCTCGCCTCGCCGCTCTTTCCCTTCTGACTGCTTTGGAACTTTCAACACCAGTAGTCGCAGCAGCAGAAGTGCAAACAGTGAACGAGGTATGTTCGAGCCAGCTACCTCGTTGGGAACTCGCTTCTGGAGCGATTACCTCCGCATGATGCTCTGGTATTCACCGAAACGTCCGGGTTTACTTGAGCAGCGGAATAGGAGAATGGAGAGATGCAAAAGGAGACCGCGTCCGACTAGGTCTAGTCAAAATCTTTAGAGGAATTCCTCAGTCGGACGCGTTCACCTTCATTCAGCCAATCTCGCTTGCTCGTTCGCTCTCAGCAGCAATCCAGTTGTTCACGTAATCGACTACGAGAATACTATGTTGCGGCTGTATACACTACAGATATGGGGCATTCCATCTCAAATTGACCTTGTCCTCGTAGCTACCCGTGACCTCGCGGACTTGTCCTAAGATTTGTCACTATTTTTCAAACTCTAATAAAAGTAGATTCTTTTATTACATTTTTCTAAAAGAAATTAATTAACGTATATTTTATAGACAAACGCATCTATATCTGGCGTTTGAAATCTGACAAAAATGACAAAAATACCATGTATCAGATATAAACATTTTTAAGTCTTCACCCAAAACAGATCAAACTTTGCTTCAATTTTCCCGAAGGGGTAAATCAGATTTAAAAAATCCCTCTTGAAAAAGTCAGTGGGTAAAATATCTCGTATTTTCGATATAAGTTTTATCGTCGGGTTATTCGTTCTCTGATTGGCTGTCTGCAACTCGTCGCTAACCAACGAGCCGTTTCAGTCGTGTTATTGTATTTTGACAGATTTCGGGCGTGCGCGGTTTCAAAGTTTGTTAACGTTATTTCGGGAAGGGTATTCGGGCGCTCGTTTCGTCTAATATTATTGTATTTCACAGAAAAAAAGTATTTTTCGCGTTTTTTTCGTCGGATTTTCTATTATTTGTGCAAACAATGGTGCTTTTTGGAATCAGCAGGATATTTATCATCGGATAGGGCTTTCAAACTCTACGAAATCGAAAGGAAGAAATTCGCGAAAAACGCAAGGAGTATAGAAAAATTTGCGATTTTTTAGAGTTCGGCTTTAAAATTCTGTGAAAAATTCAGAAATCAAGATATCACATTCCGTCTTGCGTCACTGTCTTCGTTATTGAATTTTCTGTCCACCGCAGGAAGAAAATACAGATCCGATCGATCGAAAAAAATAACCTCGATTTTAGTGAAGCGACGAAATTTCGAAAAAAGTGCGAAAACACTTTTTCTCCCAACTCCGCTAAAATAACCCCATTGCGTGTCTGTAACGCGGGCGGAAAATCGCTCATTTTTTACAAGTGACTTACGCATGCGCAGTCCGCTTTCATTACCTCCATGGGGAGGTAATCATCTCATTCCTGCCCGCGCGGGAATAATGGAAACCGTACTACGCATGCGTGTCGTCATTTGTCAAAAATGAGGTTATTTTCCGTCCACGCACACACGAAATGGGGTTATTTTTTAGCGAAGTCGGGAGAAAAGTATAGTACGCTACATGGGAAGAGAGCAACTTTTCACCTCGTGTGAATTTCTGCCGTCGCTTCGCTCGGGCATCAAACTTCACACTCGGTGAAAAGTTGCACTTTCCTCCCTTGTAACGTAATGTACTACTTATTGCGATTATTATTTTTTTATAACACGTGCACGAAGCGCGGCACTTTCCATGGCAGTCTTGCGAGCTGAAAGTGTCCGTTTGCCTGTCAGTCGCGAACCTGTGGTGAAATGACAACGTCGCGCATGCGCAATTCGCATTTCGTTCATTTTCGTCCCTTGGGAGTTTCTGTCATTCACTTTCGCCCCTTGAATCACAACCTCACTTTTCAGTGTTCGTCTCGCACGACTGCCATTCCAAGTGCCGCAGATTCGTGCACTCGTTACAAAAAGTATGATGTGCAACACGGATCGCATTGGCAATTGCGTATTTGCATTTGTGATTGCAGCCCTCGCTTCGCTCGGGCAGCAAACCTCACACGCGTCGCAATCGCCAACTTTCGACCCTTGTGGCACAATATACTATTGTTAACATTTTATTTCGATGTATTTCTTCCGTACACAATGAATTCGCCATTACTTTATTGTAAACGTGATAGTTTCCACAAAAAATGAAAAAACCTGATTATTATCGATTTCATTTTTTTTTGCATCATCCGGGTACCCGAGCGTACGGGGTAGTGTTAAATATCTGATTGCATTTTAAAGTTTGAACAATGGCTTAAACAAATATGAAACTAATTTGAGAGAAAGATGTTCTGAGTTTTCTTAAATTGGTACAGAGTGGCCCATGTGTGTTGCTATAGTGAGCTTATTCTTCCGGGAATTACCCGGTAGTGCAGTACTTCCGGCAACGAGTAATGAGATTCAGTTCATGCAGAGGTACGCGAGCATGATTTTTCTCACACGGACAAGAAATTTACCATATCAGCGTCCCATGACTGTCTTTCGATCGACCTCATTCAAATGTTCTCCTTTCATCGTTTTTCACATTGACTAGTATCTCGGTCGTCGCAACATACGTTTTGTCATAGCATTTATATGGACGCTTACGCTTGGTAATAAACCCAGTGGATGCTATAAGAAGAACGACAAAATACGCTCCCGTCGAGTAGTTTAACGAAACTGTAAAAAGAACGACAAAATACGCTCCCGTCGAGTAGTTTAACGAAACTGTAAAGACTTTTAATATTATAGCCAAACCAAATTATAGTTTATATGCGGAACTTAATTTTATACGTCAGAAGGGAAAGCTAGCTATGAAGAATTACTAGAATCTGATAAATCCAGAGACTCGAGACGCTACGGCTAGGTTTTACAGCATTTTGGACACATTACTTAACATCTCAACCATAAAATCGGGCCTTATACGAAAGGCCCGACCGAAAGCCGAAAGGTCGGGTCGTATATTATACGAAAACCTATGAAGCACTACTTTGTAATTGAAATATTAGGCAATGTGTCCATCACAACGAATAAATTGCATGCCACAAAAAACCTATCAGAATGTTCTTTCCTAATCTTTCAATTGAATCTGAAACTCATTTTCTCATGATAGACATACTAGAAGATTGCCCATCCGACAGTCGATAATAAAAAATGTTAACTACGTAAGAGGTTCAAAACTGGACTCTAGAATAGCCTGGGAAGACAATAAGGGCGATCGTTGAGACTTATAATGCCCGCAATCCGACTTGCCCGAGTTCATTATAAGATGACTAAAAATAAACCCTGCAGGTTTTTTGCGACAGTTACGTCAGAACCAACTCAAAGGGCAGTGAGACGATAAATGCAATGATCTGTTAGAGACATCCATCCCTCGCACCATGCTAAACGCTCCAGTATACCGGAATGAAGCGTAATGCACGATACGTCGATTTTCCGCCATTCATGAATGTAAAAGACGGATTAATCTCACTGAATTAGTGAACACACAAAATAAACGTAAGAAAATCATATTTCCGAATTTTTCCATTTTACGAACTGTGATTTTTATTACAGAATTTATCAGAAGTACGAGCGACAACTCTGCCGCATCGTGTACGCTCAATCAATCAGATCTGGTGTGACATGAATTCGGTCGATTGTTGTGTTTGCGAACAAACGTGATCACGTTAGGACGTTAACTGTATAGCGTCCGCTGTTCACACGTATTTTAAGTCCAATCATACAGCTTATCAAAGTCATTGAAAGATGTTTCAGTTTACGGTATGTCGAATATATTTACGATACATACGAGAAAAAGATCTTAATTAAGGATTTCTTTTTTACTCGCTAGTCTGAACGCACATGAAATTTTTAGAATACAATCGTTAACAACTGTATAAATCGAAACCAAGCTTCGATAACAAACTTGGATCCGTTTACATTATATTTAATGAATAACACTGCTCCTGAAGGAGCTCCTGTCGTACAGTCTTCATTTCGCATAAATTCGAGAAAAATGAGCAAAATTGCAAATACTTCTCAATGGTATACAAATCTGAAAAAAATTGTGCACATTAAAGGTACTAGAAAGATCAATTTTGCATAAGTATATTTGCAAAATGTTATTTATTTACAAATTTATTTATTTATATTGTAACGGAACGGCTATACCCCCGACGAGTTTCTCCGACAAGTCGTCACTATTCGGGAAATTTCGTCGCGGAGCCGAGTATTCGAGCTCTCCCCACTCCTCGCTTCGCGCGACGCCTCGATCATCGGAGGCAGCGAGCGTCACCTCACTCTATATCTAAAAATCCTACTACACAGACGTGCTTATATTCCTTAGTCTAGCTACGCTCGTGTGGTACTCGGCATTGCGTCCGGCTACCACGCTATCTCCGAACATAGCCCAGGCTCACCCGTTAAATGTAGCGTACAGGGCTCGATATTGCTTCGACACCTGTACGGTAGACGTCCTTTGTTTATTGTAATTGAGTTCTGTAAATATTTCCTTGAGCCAGCCCAGCTCACTTAATTACAACTGTGAAGTGTCTACCGTGATATGTCTATCTTTTTCCTTCCACAAAACATCCCTGTCCGGTGATTATAAAGTCAATCGGACTCGAAGACCGGAGGGAATTAATTTTGTTATTCCGAAGATCGAGCCGAATGACTTCTGAGAATGCTCCCAAAACACAACAGAATTATCCTCAGGTCCAGCACATAATCCCTGTCGCTTCCCGATAAAGGAAATCATTCGTAATTTAGGATTTCGAGTATCCTAAATCGCGATTTGTATAAAATTTAATTTTATAGAATTCGCGAAACGTGTCAATATATTTATTTATTCTATCTCACGCGTAAAAAAACAAATTCCGGGAAGCAGGAACTGGCTCTGGCACCCAATACAATTGGTTGACAGTGGTGACAAATTACCATTTGATAGGCCCGTAAAAAGTATACAATATATAATATAAATCATCAATTAACTCTCCAATATGACACTGCAGTAAGAGCTAAATAGTGTGTATGGTTGAACAATCTAGAAGAGAATCAATCTCATTAATAATCTAATGATCGGAACAATTTTAATGAGCTTAAAGAAACTATAATGGGGCGAGGTTTGTGGTTTGCACGACCCACTGGCACTTGACCGATTCGACGACAGCGGAGCGCGGCGGTTGAAACTCGGTTTTCAGAGATCGATTTTAGAATGTCGAACACGTTCTGATGATCCCGATCCTGCGACTCCGGAACGTTACATACAATGGCATCCTTCGATCTTCTGTTGCGATCCCCAAGCTCCCTGAGGATGGTATCATCGGTTGTAATTGAGGTTCGCATATGGGATATCTGGTCCTTCATGTCTTCAGTTTCGATCTTGACTGCCTCTTCCTCAATGTGACGAATCTCGGCGTTATCTTGCTTTAAA
This sequence comes from Pimpla rufipes, assembly GCA_963932165.1. NCBI lineage: Eukaryota > Metazoa > Arthropoda > Insecta > Hymenoptera > Ichneumonidae > Pimpla > Pimpla rufipes. The sequence goes on along the minus strand of OZ010632.1, from coordinate 11,980,610 downwards.
TCCGCAACTGCTTCATTCAAAAGATGAACTCTAGCATCCGTTTCGTCAAGACGGGCGGAAACCGAGGCCACATTTTTTTCAAACGCACTACGTAGCCACTGTTGTTCCACGGCGAGTTCTTTGACTGTGTTGCCAATCTCCTCATAGATAGCTTGAAATTTGTCAAAAAATAAAGAGACCGCTGCATTCAGATCTTTAGTTAGGGTCTTAGCCGGTCGAACAATCTCCTCGGGCTTGGACGAGAAGGAGTCGGGCGAGGATTGACGAGAGCCACAACATTTGTTGTATCCCTCTTTGCATACCATTGGTGCATCGGTCTCCAAGTTACTCATTCTCTTATTGATCAATTCCACGTAATAGAGTGGCCGAAAATACCACGAGCCGGCAATAATACAGGATAGTTAGAGAGAGAGAGCGAGAGAAATAGCGTCCGATGTACGTCTGTGCGCGTGCGACAAGGACGCGACTAGTAAGCGATGCGTTCGAGCAAGCGAGAGAGCACGGCGTTAAGGTAGTCCTTGCGACCGATATTCATTTCGCATAAATTCGAGTAATTTGAGAGAGAATTACGAACATTTCTCGATGGTATAAAAATCGGAAATAATTCATGCACATTAAAGGTACTGAAAAGATTCATTTTGTATAATAATAATTCTAAAATGTTATTAACAAATTGATGAAAAAAAAATTGTTTAACAAATTTGTCGATGACCCAACTTTTTTTTTAATGGAAATGATTCGTTCATTTTTCTGAATACGTATGCATTTTTTCAGATTTTAGAGTTCACTTATCGAGAATTTAGAGTTCAATATCGAATATCAATTATCGAGAAATGGTTGCAATTGTCTCTCAATTTTCGAAAACTTATGCGAACTCGATACCAGGCGCAAGGACTACCTTAACTTATGTGCGTGCGACGAAGAGTGACAGTCCGACAAAGCTGGAACTCACGCGTGGCGAACGCGAGTGACCGACCGTTGGCGGAAATGCCCGAGAGGCGCTCGGTTGCGGTGACGCGGGCAGCGGCGTGAAGCTAGCACGGCGGCAAATGTCCAGGCCGGCGACAGAGCCTCGAGCAATTGTGACAAACTCTGCGGCGCGGGGATGACCGGGGTGTAACGATGATTTTAGGTTAGGCTTGTCGGTGGATATTTAGCGTCGCTAAACACAGTTTGTTGTGATAAACACTCGATTAATTTAGTATCAACATATTTACGAATACATACACTACTTGGTGGGCTAGAAGGGAAACGCTCAGTAGGCAGATGACAGTGGAAATTTAAAAATAAAGTACGTGTCCGCAGGAACGGCAACTGTCACAACGGTCGGCGTGAATGGAACTGCTTCCGTTATTAACAAATTGATGAAAAAAAAATTGTTCAACAAATTCATCGGGAACCCTCATTTTTTTATTTTGATGAAAATTCTTGGTTCATTTTTCTGAATACGCATGAATTTTTTCAGATTTTTAAGTTCACTTTGAATTCTGTGTAATGAATTTTTAAGTGAACTTAAAAATCTGAAAAAATCCATACGTTTTCAGGAAAATTCACGAAGAATTTTTATTTAAAAAAGTGGGTTCCCGAGAAGTTTGTTGAAATGTTTTTTTCATCAATTTGTTAATAACATTTTACAATAATTATTATGCAAAATGAACACTTTCAGTACCTCTAATGTGCATGAATTTATTCAGATTTTTATACCGTCGAGAAGTGTTTGCAACTCTCTCTCATTTTTCTCGCATTTATGAGAATTGAAGACTATACGAAAGGACATCCTTAATAATATAGAGATCAAACGGGTTTAACGTGAACGATAAAATGAATGTCTTTTACAACATCATATTCGTGACTCTGTGTAAAATAAGTGGTCTGTATATAAAGCTCTCATGGGTAATTCAATGGCTTTAGTTAAACTACTGTAACTGTATATATTCTGTAGCCGACTTCATTCGATAACGACGTACGGCACGCATTTTGTCATCGCAGACGAAGGCCTTCGTTATCGCAACCCCACGTGCACCAGGCCAAGTTACCGAGTCACGAGGATATTGCTCGAGCTCGTAACAGAGGTCTACTTTTTATTGATACCTGTGAAGAAAAAATACATAAAAAAATGAAATCCCAGATAGGCCGGCTTGACAAGAACCAAACAGGAACTAATTGCGTGATGACCGGTAAGAAGACTTCGCAGAAACGATATTATTATACTATGTGTATAATTCCCCGACTATCTACGTTCCAATGCGTGCAACGAAGATATGGCATGAAAAGAATTCCCGTCATATCGCACGCACATCTAGCCGACTTGTAATCGAACGTCTTTTCCTCCTTCGACACGCAATCGTACCTGCTCCTTATTTTATTTTCCGCAATCTATTTCACCGTGTCCTACCTTTATCGAAGCAATATCGAGGGACAGGTCTATTTTTGTCGCACTCGCGGTGGTACGAATCGGTATTCTGGTTATGGAAATTCAATATACGACTGCACGTACCTTCTCAACCAGTTCCTATTCACTGAAGGTGATAAATACCAACGAATATTCTAAAAAAACTGTTATGGAGGGCTACAGAACTAGCCATAGACATTAATTAGATCCGCGTGGGCGACTTGCTCGCAACGCAGTCAAAACAAAAGATGATTGGAGGGGCACGAAAAACGAACAGGGCAAAATGAAACCAAGCACAGGTAAGATTAATTCAATGAGGAAGCAAGTGATGATCAGTAGACGACAAAAATTATCGAAACAGTATGAATAATTCAGCTTATTAAGGATACTACAAGTCTGCAGTATTTTATCGTAAGTAACATCCTCCCTTAAAGCTTACTTACTAAATATAATAAAGGGCAATATCCTTGGGTGGATACACGGTGGTTATATTGCAAAACCTGCAATTAAGGTTTAGATACATGTTAAGTTGAGAATTATCTTATAACTTGTAAAATGTTTTTTTTTGCGTGTTAAGACTATATTTTTTTTAAACAAAGGTATCTTTGCATATATTCTTCTATATATTTCGGCATATGTATTATTTCTATAAGGCATACCCTTTGGGAAATTAATCTTTCATACTCTATAAAAATTATTCTCTTAAACGCTTCTTGTATAGGTAGATAGAGTTCATTCACTGACTAAAGTGCTGGAATACGAGCTAACACTAAAGGTCTCGGGGACATGGGTATTCTGTCGGACGTGACGAGGCACGGCTTCTCGACACTACCAGTGGATAGAAATGTATAAGCTTGGGGATGGAAGAAGCAGCACCAGCGATGTCCGCTAGAAGGTACAGAAGGTCAGACAATTCACCTGGCTAAGCGTGCGAAAGCGCTCGACCATTTCACGAAAACGATTTACTTCTCGAGTGCCATGAAACGGGGGCGTTTGGTTATTGAACCCTAGTTCTGATATTATGCCCTCCGAACAACGCTTTGTAAACGTTTGCAGGTCCACATGAGCTCTCGTCTAGTTGAGAAAGAGCCTGGTCCGGCGGCAAAAGCACCAACCCTCGCCGCACCTCGACACAGTCGTCACATACCCACGTTTACGATCCATTCTCAGCATTCCCGTTGGTGCTTTCTTATTAACCGAAAAGCCCCAAGATTGACTCTGGCATGTGTTCCTGCACAGCTTCTCCGCTTCGCGGTTCGCTGTTTCCTATCTTTATGTGTGTATATATACATATACTATATAGTGACGACAGGTATACAATACTGATATCCTCCACTTCCTGTCCGCCTGCCTGTTCACCAAGAACCTCCGCATCTTCCTGTTGCAACCCTCCACCTTACTGCTCGCAAATAAGAGTGTTGAAAATAAGTGGCGAACGACGGCCGTTAATTTCCAAAGCTCTACACACTCACACCTAGCCGGATAAACGTCGCCGTTCCATTGTCCAGCGGCTGTTTTGCTCTCTCTCTCTTTAATTCACGATGAGCCATTCATTAGTGGCCTCCTGGTTAACCTATCAGCCCTGTGCTTTACGCTTCCAATCTTTACATGTGCAAACATGCACGGAGAAAAAACTGGCAATGGCAAAGGAAAACGTTTGAGATTTATCCACAGACAGTTTAGTAAATAAAAGACAAATCGGACGTCTGGGATTGTGGCCTATGCTATTGATAGAAACGAAATAATTGGCCAATCTATAGTCGTGAGTTCTCGCGATACTGTCTGGGGCTCACACACAAATTTTCGGTTGTAATATCAGTGAAGATTGTGCTTATAGCGGGCTACACGTAACTGTTACGCCGTGCACCGTTTTTCGGCCACCCATTGGCGCATAGCAAATAAATAGCAAAACTCTAGGAATAGACGGAGAAATCGTATAGTTATGCAACATAAAAGTATTTAATCGTAACCTAACTATATAGTGAATCTCAGACTATTAAGATGATGACATCCCGAGACAGTCTGGGTTATCATTCCTCGACTGTCGTGTACTACGCTACGCACTATGTAGCCGTGTACTACAGACGCATAATTTTCGCAACTAGAATATATGGGACTAGGAATAGTAATAAATATAACTATTATTCGTTTTTGAGAACATATAATGTATTTCCGTATTATATCTCATTTTTATGGATATTAGGGTAATCACACGTGCTGGCGCGCGTGTCTGACAAACTTTCTGCCAGAATCGACCTCAGAATATTTTTTTAATTTCACCTATAATAGGCTAATCAATTTTGCGCTGCTGCGCTCTTATAAAGTTTCAAAAGGTTATGGGCGCTGCCGCACCTGTTCTCTTATTTCAAATTTGACACCAAATTAAATTCGTTTATCACAAACTTTCCTGGCAACCAATCACAGCTCGAATAGATCGCTAACAATGCTTTCCGTTACTCATGAACTTTTTAAAAGAGGGATAATTAAAACCATTACTTATTTTATTGACGTCAGTGATCGTTGCGGAATCCAAGTCATTACGAAATAATAATTGTGTATCGATACTTGTGATATACCAGACTTTAAATGCTTGGGCGCGCGCGTAGAAGGAAAATTCGTTGATCTGTCTGGTTAATATTACGAACGCACTTTTATCGCCTACTATCTCACAAACATCATGAAATAATGAGCCTTCTTGGCTCGGAATACATAGAGCGTAGTTTGCAAATCGATGTCGATCGAGCACACAAGAAAACGCACGAGAACACAACACAACACCATAGTGTCTCACGACGGACTAACGGTTTTTTCTTCTGCGGTTATGGCGCGTCAGTCGAAAATCGCTTTACTCTATCAGCTAGGAACCCGCGCGAAATCTTCTGGGGCTCAGAAATCAACTGCTGGAACGCACCAACGAGCCGTCAGCGGTGCAGCGCCGTACAGAGTCTGGCACAGTTCGAACTCTGTGAACTTCAAACTAAACCCAGCCATTTAAGAAACACCTCAACAAATGAAGGTGTATCAAGAGACGCGGCAGCGTCTCGACGCCAAGTATTAAAATAAATCTATAATGCCGCCTCACGAGACTCTCACGACGAGACGATAGCGCTACTCTTATATTACAGCACGTTCGTTCTTTTCCGTCTGCTGCGAAAATCTAACTGGAATTATCTCAGTCAACACGTCGCGGACGCCAAATGTGTCAGGTTCAATATTTTTTATTTTTTTTTCTTTCCAATGAGTCCTCTTTCCATCAAATCGGTGTCCGCAACGCTAATATCTGGCCACTTACGATTTCAATTCCGTCAAAAACTTTTCGTCCGCATTAACCCAACATCGATGTGAATTTGTCCGATCCATATACGTGCATGGCGTGTACCAGCACACTCACTTCGTCTGTGGCTCTAATTACCTCAGGCAATACATCACGGGCGCTCAATGTGCCAGCGCCAATATTTTATATTTTTTCCGCCTTTTTAATGAGACCTATTGCGATAAAATCGGTTCCCGAAGTGCTGATATCTGGCAAATTTCACTTTTGTCCAAACTCACACATCGAGACAGGTTTGTCCGATCGCATATACGCGTGCATCCATGTGAACGAAAAACAGTGACAGGGTCGTACACTTTACTGTAGTGTAATGATGACTCTAGTGTAGTGATTTATTATAATCGCAGGAGCGACAGACCCAAAGTCATGAGATCGCGATGATCATGAATCGTCTGAGCGAACCGGCTTGCTCCCGTCGTGTGACAGAAAGTGAGAAGATCGTGCGTGATTTTTTCTTTTATATTTACTATCGAGTGTAATGATTTAATAATAATCTCGCGTCTTAACACGAAGGTGTCTTTTCAAAACAAAAAAATGATAATATGAAGAATACTTTATCCTGTTGATAAAAAATCGAATTTTTGAGGTTATATTTTGGGCTTTATTATTTCTAATTGTCACGTTGGGATAATTTATTGTAGTATTCTTAGACCGCACCAGGCTTATTCAAGCATACGATATCAAATTCAGATGCTGTGTAGGAAGCAACAGGAGTATTCAGGGAAGCTATACAGGAAGTCGACAATGGAATGCTCGATGTCTGTTGAGGATAACATTTAGCAGTCTTTGTATTTCCATCACTCATCCGTGATAGAGCACTAACTATTTGGTGTCTTGTCCCCCGTTAAAAAGAACATAGCGTAAATATCTCGAAATATATCGAAATCTTGAAGCCTGCTTTCAAGCGTTCCGGATTGGTCGGCGGCGACTTTGATATAAAATCGATTCGGTGTCATGGCCGCCGTGGAGTCGCGCGCGCGTTTTGAATGGTTGTATTGGCCACAAGAAAAGGTAAATGAAAAAAAGAGTGCGAGCGAAGCGAGCACGTTGTTGCATGTAGAAATAAAGAACGCAGAGGATGGAAGTGGTAAAAGTGGTTCGTCCATAGGCGGAGCAGCGAAGCATAATAGTGAACAACGTCAGTTGCAAGAAGTACGATCTGACGATTCGCAATGAGCCCTGTCGTTGCATGCATGTATTGAAGATGATTTTCAGAAAGATGTGAAATAAACCAAACAATGTTTCTTCAAAACAAAAATTGTACATACGCCAAGTATTAAAAGAGTAGCCATCCCCTGCAAAAAAAAATCACAATACAAATTTCCTTTAAAAAATAATAAAACAAATGAAATATATTAGCCAAGTAAAATGTATCATGAGTAGATCATCAGTGGATGATACGGTACAAAAAACTTGGCATACTAGAGACACGTCAAGTTTTTAATGACACATCAAGTCACTGGCATACCAAGTTTTTTGTACCGTATCATCCACTGATGATCTACTCATGATAAATTTTACTCGACTAATATATTTCATTTGTTTTATTATTTTTGAAAGGAAATTTTTATTGTGATTTTTTTGCAAGGGATGGCTACTCTTTTAATTATTTTTTAAAGCAAACTTTTTTTTGCAAGGGATGTTTACTCTTTTAATACTTGGTGTACAATTTTTGTTTTGATCCTACTTACTGAGTAGCTGTTTTCATTATCACTCGCATGTGGCAATAAACAGCGAACTTTGTACAAGCCGCAAGTCAATTTTGTGTTGTCTATAAGAAATTACCTTGTTATATTTTATATGCGGTGGCCGATAACTTCCAACATGTGTGTTCGCGAATTATGGTAACAATTCATATTCTCGTCTATAGTACAGCGCCATACGCATTTTAATGCTCCACAAATGTTTAGGACCGAATCGCAGTTTTACAACATAACTTTCAATTTCTAAAGAAAGTTGGGGGAGAACTCCAAATTTTTATCTCCGTGTGGTATATCTATTTGTTAAAATGCTCTACTCGTGCTACCTAGCTCCAAATAGATACTTGCAAACCTTCTTCTTGCATTCGCCCCTTTCTTGCGACATACGAGCTGCACACGGTGCTATGTACGGCGATCAAATGCTAATTACCGGCACTTGGATTACCAAGTCGTAACCCGCACGCGGTCCTAATTCGACAGGCTTGTTGCCATCTACTTCAAAGATAATGTCTATGACTAGGGATCTCTTGATGTTTAGCTGCTAAACGTCAAATACCACATAACGTGAGCTATTAGTACTCCGTAGTGTTCCACGAATTAATAGCCATCGGCATAGCGAAAAACGAATAGCCTTCGCTCAACCGTGTCCTCTCCAGCCTGAAACACCAACCCAAACTTTATACGCATGTGATATGTGCGTGACCTATCAAAAAATGTAATGGGTCACGCTCGAAAATATTGTGACTTCCCGAGATTTTGTTGAAGTTATTTAATTCCGTTCGTCGAATTTTTTCTGCGGGTTTTTATTCCCTCGAATAACTTTTCCGATCTGTTATTTTTTCGTGGTTTTTTATCCGAATATTTTTTTCGATTTCCATACGTCCACTTCTAGGCCAGTGGTTTTTCCTCGAATTCATAAAAATAAAAACAAACAATATTTTTTGTAAAATCGATATTCGAAAGAGGTCAACAGATTGAAATCTTAAAAATGCAGTACACCTCCAAAAGTATATGGTGGATATAGGTTGTAATTAATGCATGTGTCAAGAGGTCAGTCCACTTGAGGTTAAAAATTGGACACTCTGTACTTAAGTACACCCAGTATTGAAGTGAGCTCAACCCGAAAGAAAACTATCTTCCTCTCGACCTCGTCGTATTTCTACCGAAAAAGCTGTTAGCTGGTACTCCGCGGAGCGTTTATATTCTGGGCGTGCTAGCCGAGAAGAGCAAAAACACTCGAGGGTCGTGGAGGTTGGCTGACGAAGGATTTTCACGGAAAAGACTCTGTGGATATACCTATCAAGAGATAGACGAGGGACGAATTGTACCAAGTAGGTTGGTGTGCTTGATGCTTCTACGTCCGACGATGCTGCCGCTTCATCCTCCACGGGACATCCTACCGGTGCCGGTACTTACTCCAGCACAAGGGAGATTAGTTTCAGGACCCAGAGGAGGAGTCTCTTCGATCGAACGATCGTCCAACGTAAGATGACTGGACTATGCTGAAAACGGGACACCCGGTGCTAGCACCTTCGCTATCCCCGCGAGTAAAGATGCCAAACATGCGAGAGGAGGTATTGGAGTTAAATGACCTGGTCTAACTTCAACATCGTTTAAGTGAAGCAAAAAGCTCAATGAGCTTCTTGACGACCAATCCTCTGAGATGGGCTTTTTGAGACGTACCAATGGTACGTCTTTCCCATTGCATGATTTCCTTAGTTTCTTGAAATCGTGCATTCTGTTTTCTACCGTGAATGACATTTCGCTCTAATGTTTCAGCACATGACATCGTGTGTTCTGTTATGTGTGTCATGTGATTTTAGATTTTACAGTCAAATTGCGAAAAAGGCTGTACCCATCCGGTCATAGAAAGCAGGCCTGAAAACACGGGGGAGAATACAGAAAAAAATATACCCGTTATGCGTTGCACACAGGGGCAGGAAGTTGGGCGAAACGTGAAGGTGTCCATGGCGTAAGCGTGGAATAGATACTCTGATAAACTCGATACATGGCGCCCCAAAAAATCTGGTAGGCATCGTATTTTTATCCTACCACAATATACATTCGAAAACAGATCGTGCGTGGCAGGCAAATCATTCAAAAACTCAAAAAAGGGATGTGCAAATATAATAGTACATTACTAAACTAGGACGGAAAAACTTTGTCTCTTGAGTGTGAACTTGCAACTTGAGCCGAAGGCGAGTGTTGCAATCACACGAGCTGAGAAAAAGGTTTTGTGCCGTGTATTGTATTGAGCGTGCGTAATATGTCCATTACAACACCGAGTGAAGTAAGAGAAATTATTGTCGAAGAAAATGAATCAAGTTTTGAAATAAAAACATTATTGTGGTATTCGGGGGCTTTTATCATCATTCCTGAATTGCCTCTTTGTATGATCAACTATTTAACGAGAATTAAAACTCTTAAGAGAGTTGAAATGTTTTAGGGAAGGGCAAGCCAGAAGTAGTAGGCACGTAGGTAATAAGGACGTTGAGTACGTGCTCGTTTCTTCGTCATTATTGCCGGCAGTGGTTATACTCGGACTGTGGTCCGTTCCTGCTGACTTAAGGGTTGGACGCGTTTAGGGTTTTACGAGGGGCCACCGTAAGAGAGCCGTCCGCTGACTAATTGACCGAGTTCTCCGACCGCGTTTATCGCCGGAACGCATTTGCCGTAAAGTCGTGCAAGAACTAAACGTGAAACCACACAAAAGCTCCGCTTCCTGGTGTACAAATGGAGTGCGACAGATGCTGAGGCGACGAATGGCAGGTGCCGTGTTAAAATAATATATATGAATTAAGGATGTATGGCAATTCTGGTCGTCTTTTACAAGACTCATCCAACATTTAGCATACATAAAAAGGGATCAGTTAACAAGGGGCATTACGATCCACGGAAGAGAAGTCTTAATATTTTTGTTCTAAGTGGGATCTTCATTTTTAGGCACTCATGTTTTGCATAATCGCACAGTGCCTATTAAGGTAGTCCTTGCGGATAATATTCATTTCGCATAATTTCGAGGAATTTGGGAGAGAATTGCAAACATTTCTCGGTGGTATAAAAATCTGAAAAAATTCATGCACATTAAAGGTACTGAAAAGATTAATTTTGCCTAATAATAATTCGAAAATGTTATTAACAAAATGATGAAAAAAACAATTGTTTAACAAATATTTCGATGACCCAAGATTTTTTTTCATGAAAATGATTCCTTCGTTTTTCCGAATACGTATGAATTTTTTCAGATTTTAGAGTTCACATTGATATTTTCCCTATAAAAAACGCACAAAATTCAATGTGAACTCTAAAATCTGAAAAAATTCATACGTATTCGGAAAAACGAAGGAATCATTTTCATGAAAAAAAAATCATGGGTCATCGAAATATTTGTTAAACAATTGTTTTTTTCATCAATTTGTTAATAACATTTTCGAATTATTATTATGCAAAATTAATCTTTTCAGTACCTTTAATGTGTATGAATTTTTTCAGATTTTTATACCAACGAGAAGTGTTTGCAATTCTCTCCCAAATTCCTCGAATTTATGCGAAATGAATATTATCCGCAAGGACTACCTTAAATTTGGGCAGATCTCGCCAAAATTACCTTTTTATGCGAAAATGTGAGTATAATTTGAATGTATCTAATTTTTACAGCACATTTCTTAAACATGGTGAAGTACATATTCTTGGTGTAACAGAATAAAGGAATTTCATTATTAAGTGTTTCTTATTGTTGAGACAAGATTTGGTCCCACCCGGACCAAACACAGTCCGATACGGACAAACAAGTTACAGTCCGTATCGGAATGTAACTTTGGACAGAATGAACCAAACAAGCTGAAATTTGTAACATGTCTTCATCTAGTATTGAGAACTACGCCCAAATATTATAAAACATTCAATTTCTTTATGTAGGCATTTACCTTAAAAAATTACACTTTTCAGGTATGCAAACGTGTTCGGGTGACTATCTTCGCACGGCATAAATGGATTTAGCTACAAGTGCAGCATACTCATATTTTACATTTTTTCAGGTACACTTTTTATTTTACCCTTAGATAATTCTAAAGTAGTGATTACCTACCACGCTCAAATAAAGATATTTAATTTAAATTAATTCAATACTTGTGACAGTTCAAGTACTTTTTCCTGTGGAAACTTTATTACATACGACATATTATACGCATCACAAAACTAAAATGAATTCCACAACGTTTGGAATTCAATTGTTTTATGCCTTTAAAACGTTTGTTTTATTCTTTTATTCATTCATCATATTTGTATTATTTAATTTTTTTCACTATTTAATGAGACCTGATGCAACAAAATCGGTTCACGAAGTGCTGATATCTGGCAAATATTTCATCGCATATACGGGTGTACGGAAAGGCGCACACACAGCAGCGACAGCAGCGCCGGCCCAAAAAAGTCGCGACAACGTCTGGCGATCGGCTCGCTTCCGTCGTGTGACGGAAAGGGAAATCGTCGATCATTATTGCTGTAATTTGATATTTACTATTGTAACGGTTGCATAGCGCTATCGCTCCCCCGAACCGTGAGACCGCTTACCTCAGCAGTCTCACGGTATGGACCGAGCACCGCGCAGCCATCGAGCGCGCGACGGCCGCCCTTATCTGCGCGCCTTGATACACCACGGGGACCAAGGGCCCCGAGAGCGTAGGAGAACTCCTCAGTTCGTCCTCGACCACCTACGCATTCATCTCGTCAATCATAATTACTCTCTTTAATAAACCAGTTTCTCTATTCATCAAACCGCATTCATTCTTTCGGCATCCTCCAACATTTGATCCGTTACATTGGTGTCAGAAGTTTTCGGGCCCACGATCCCCAATTGCGCTTTTGTACCGACGGAGGCGTACAGATGACCCCGGCCTGGCACTGAAGAGCTGCACCGCGGGACTCAACACGGCCGAGGGAAGAGGTCCGACGATGGAGATAGGCTTCGCGAGATCTACGACGCTCCACTGCAATCGCGTAACAGGCAACCTGCTCTGCGCCTTGTACCGATAGAGCGCAGCGTCTCCTCTGCAATCGCGTAATCGGACACCCGCTCTGCCCAGTCGACGAGGACGTCGAGTTCACTAAGGGGGAGTGTGTAACGGCCCTTCATATAAGAAGACGATTCGAATGAGAGAAAAGTATAGGTGACATTAGCGCAGTGGTTAGCGCTCTGACTAAGGAATGTACATTCCGGGTTCGAGTCCCGGAGATCACCATATCTTTTCTCTCTTCGAAACTTCGCCAATGCATCCGCACTACTGTCCTACACACATCCCCGAATTCTCGGCCCAGCCGTTACTCTATCGAGTGTAATAATTAAATAATTAATAATATTCTCTCCTAACACGGTTGTCTTTTCAAAACCACGAAACAAAAGTATGGATACGTTATTCTGTAAGTCAAAAGCATTCGACTTTGGAGGTTATATTTTGGTCTTTAACATTATTACTACGAATTGTCACAATTGTTGGACCAATTCAGGTACAATTCAGTACGCATCAAGCTTGTCCAATCACACGATAACAAATCCAAACTCTGAGGGATTTTCCTGAGAATTGTTGCTTCCTCATAGAGGAAGCTTTGTTTTCATGAAAACATTTTTTTTCGAGATTTGCATGCCAATATGCTTAGAATCACCTAAAACGTCGAGAAAAATGGTTTAGAAAAAATGTCCGTATGTATGTATGTGTGTGTGTGTGTGTGTGTGTGTGTGTGTGTGTGTGTGTGTGTGCTGGGCTTCGAAAATTCAATCACCACTCACTCAATAACGGTTCGAGCGAACGGGCTTAAATTTGGCACGCAAGTAGAGTAGTCGTCCCACTTTAAATGTTGCGATTTAAATCAAATATATATAGTAATTAAGATTCTATCTAGTTTTTAATTTCTTGAAAAAAGGGCGTGGTCGCTCTAACTTTCGTAAAAGTTCGACAATTTGGCTAAATAGTTCTTCAGAACTGAGGATACGTTCAATGTTGTATGGTATTGAATTTCGACGAAATCGATAAAGCGGTTCGGATTTTATTGAATTTTTAATTTTTCGAAAAAAAATACATTTTGCTCTAAATCCCGTCGAATCTCAACAAAGAAACCGAAATGTTCCACTGTCGAAAAATAACATACAGCCCTGCTACGTACGAAATTTGGTGATGATCGGTAAAGTCGTTCGGATTTTACACCATTTTGACTTTTTCAACAAATGTAGATTTTCGCTATAAGTTCCAGAAAAGTCAAGAAAGTAAGACAAAAATTTGTATCTAATCAAAATTCGATGTAACGGTATTTGTAACGGAGCTTTCTTTTGTCCAAATTTTAAAAAAGTTGCAAAGTCGAACTTTGCACATTGCTTCCTCATTAATTTCCCTTTTTCACAAAGCTTCCTCCATGAGGAAGCCGAAGTGAATAAATAAGCTTCTTCAGAGAGGTGGCTTTGTGAAAAAAGGAAATTAATGAGGAAGCAATGTGCAAAGTTCTACTTTGCAACTTTTTATAAAAATGCCAGCCACGGATCCCAAAAATCCGAGGTAGAACTCCTGGAAAACGACTCTCCAACCTCACATCGCAAATCTATTTATTAAGAGAGCAAATTATAATATAATTTAGAGAATTAAATTGGGTTCCTTTTTTATTCGTCATGATGTCATTATTCTCTGACTTTCAAAACGATGTGAAATAAATAAAAAAATATTTCTTCAAAACAAAAATGGTACGCCAAATATTAAAAGAATAGTCATATCCCTTGCAAACAAAAGTTCAACATAAACACATTTTCTTTCAAATATAGTAAAACAAATGCAATATATTAGCCATGTAAAATTGATTATCAGTAGATCATCTGTGGATGATTCGCTATAAAACACTTGGCATGCCAGCGACACGTCAAGTTTTTAATGACACAGCAAGTCACAGGCATACTGATGATAAATTTTACTTGGCTAATATATTGCATTCGTTTTACTATTTTTATAATGAAATTTATTTAGTGTCCATTTTTTTGCTTTGAATAATAGACCAAACAAGATAAGCACACAAAGCACAACAGAGCACAAAGCCGACCTTCAAACCGACGTCCGTACTGAACGCAAAGCGCGACGTTAAAATAATACGGAGCGCGAGGTCCAAATGATTGCTTTAAAAATGGCCTAAGGGCCGGGGAAAATGTCCCTTCCGGACATTTTTCCCGGATCATTTTTCGGGGGGCTTGGGGGGCAGAGTCCACTAATTGGAGGTTTTCGTCCCTTCGAAGCGCCGGGTTGCTTGTCTTATCTTGAATAATAACCAATGCTATGTTGCCAATTATGAATAACGCTTTATCTTTAAAATACTCGGCAGCTGAATCGTTTTAACAATAAGATCAAAATGAATCAAGACACGCCTTGACATTATTACGCCCCATTGTTTGAAACCAGCCTGACCGACGACATCCTGATCTTCTCTCAAAGTTTGGAATGCGGTAGCGCTTTTTTTACCGCAATCAATGAAAGCTCCCGAACATCCTACTCGCGACCACCATGCGACCCTGATGCAAGATGCTCGTCTGAATGTTCTAGAATGCTTCTGGAAAGTGCTGCTCGTGCTGTTGCTTACACAGCCTGCTTGCACACTGGAATATATAGCAGTACGTAAGCTATAAGTATACATATATCATGCTGAAGCGAAGTAAGAGGCATCGATGCACCTCGCTTGATCCTTCTAACAGTATCATGAATATTTACGCACCACTTCGCTGAACGAATTCAATATATAGTAGATCGAGATAGCATTACCGCCCGTATATTATGGCATATTGAGCCTCGTTTAGATGTTACACGTAGATACATGTTAGAACCCCGGATACAATTGGCCATGTGCATTCACGTACAGATCCCATGTCTAAACATGTTTTGCTGTCGATGCATTGCGGCGAATCCTATGAGCACCACATATTTTGCCGAGTGACACTGTCCACCGCACGTGCCTAAACTGTGCATAAACTGGATCGCATCCCGCGTAGAAAAAATTAGTCTCGGAAGGAGTTTCCGAAAGAGTCTCAATAAGAGTCTCGATAGGAGTGTTGGAGAAATTCTCCGAGACTCTCTGGGCGAGTCTAAAAACAGTCTCGCATAAAATCGGCAGCGGTCCTCTTCCTCCGAAAAAAATAATTAATGACAGAGACTATCGCCGAGTTTCTTCGCGAGACTTCCTGCGGGAGTCTTTCTCAGATTCTCACAGTCCAGTCACAAGATCAATAAAAACAATAATATAGAACGAAATGCTCTCAGAGTCCCGATCAAAGTCTCGGTAAGAGTCCCGATCAAAGTCTCGGTAAGAGTCCCTTACAAAATCCGGAGTAATAATTGCTCAAAAAATTATCGTGATTAAGATTTTGGTCAAGAATCTTGCCGAGACGTCATACGAGACTCTTTGTCAGACTCTCATCTCGTAAAACAAAAAAAGCTACAAAAATAGTCTACTAAAGAGTCTCGGTTAGAGTCTCTCTCAATATCCAGAGAATGTACATGTGTAGTAATTTTTTTAAATCGTGCAGAAGACAATGCATTTTTCTCTTTTCCGTTCCATTATTTTTATTCATACAACAACAATTGAGCTTGTTCGGAATACATTAAGGCACGATACTCCGTTTGTCTACTCGAACTCCACAGAATTCACGGGCTCGATAACGTATGACTTAGATGTATCGTGTATCTCAGAATAAAAACAAACTGCTTCCAGGTTTTCTATATCCACAGCGACTTCTTCGTTCTCAAACCCCATAATTGCGTGCACCATAGACAATGATATGTTATCAATGCAAGTTAAAAATACGTTCGCTACGACGCATGGTTTCAATATTGCGTAATTTTTCGCGTCGCAGTGACAGAGAGTGTTACACAAACAGTCCGCGACTCTAATAAAACATCGAATTCTTCCAATCCGTTTCGAATTATGTTTAGCGTACAAAGCGTACGTTGAATTCGTTCGTTGGCGTCGTTGGTTGTCGGTAGAAGAATACAGTACTTTCTTCTTCAGAAGTTTTTTATAACGGTAGAAGCTCGCTCCGTTGATTCCCGATCGTTCAAACACGGCGGTGATATTACGAGGAAGCTCTAATAAAACGCATTTTCCGACGATATATACGGACTCTGAAACGAAATACCGTTTCATTCTTCCACGTTTGTAGTCCAGTTTCTCGCAATACGCATAAGCTGGCCGTCCTTCGTCTAAGTGTTCAGTCTTTAGAGCGGTGAGATTCAAGTACTGGGATACAGCTGAATGTATCTGTAGTTGCGCCGATTTACTGCCATGGACGAGACTCTTCAATTTTCCGTTGAGATCTTCAAGCGGGAAACAAGAGGTCGTCCACAGAGGGCCAAACTGACGCACATTTTCAACGAGGTGTAGTAGCTGGTGTAGATTGTTGCTCATGTTCCGCTGGAGATATAACTCTTCGAATCTTGACACGAATTCATTCAGCGCACGAGATGCAATATTAAGGTCCTCTAAACTAATGCTAGATCGAGAAAGGAGAGAGATACCGAGTAGCAGCAACTTAAAATGGTCCAGGTACGTGTCTTTCATTAGATCGCCGATGCAGGGGAGCGCGTAGTAAAAAAACCACGCTTTAAGCTCGTGTGCTTTCCAGTAGGCTAAGTGTTTTGTTATAGATCGTGGAAGTCTTTGTATAAATGACGGCGGGGTAAGAGAAAGAAGTCTGCGATCAACGAGATCTATATGCTGATTCAGAGACGATGGGTGGTGGACGTGTTTTGGAGCAAACCAAAACGAGAGCAAACTTTTTACCACGCCTTCATAAACACAGTGCATAGAGTCAACTGCGACAGCGCGCATGTATTGTTGAACCATACGAGACAAAATCGTGGGACCTTTGACACCACAAACTGATGTTCCTGTGTCAAAAGCTTGTTGAGCGTGTAATTGTGTTTCTACATCGGTTCGCAATTGGAATCGCTCGTAAGGATAGATTCGAACTCTCGCTTCATTTAAGTATAGTCCTTCCTGTTTACACTTCTGGCAACCAAATCGTCCGTTATATTGTTTCATGTTAAGAAAAAGGCTCTTTGCCGGCAAATCGCAGGTACAACAAATCACAATTCCCTTCACTAAACGAGAGCAACTAAGATCGGCGATATCTACATCGACTCCCTGGCGTAATTCTCTTAAGCTTTGACAAAGCGGTTCCAAAAATAGATTAGGCGCAGGTTTCTCGTCTCCAAACCACAATCCTACGAGCAAAATATTCTCCTTCTTCATTCTTTCGGAAAATGTCAATTCGTTTATAATTAGATATACTGGCCAGATCGAAAATTTCGATGATTTGAAGATACTTATCCCATCCGTATACCACGTAAATGAAATATTAGCGCTATTAGCTAACAAACCCTCATCTTCAAATTGTTCTTTGTAAAAGGAACCGTCATATATATCCTCGTAGTTCTCAGGATTTTTACGCTCTCTTGTGAAGCGATACTGAAGCTTGTGATAAAAGCCGGGTTGCTTGAAGAGTCTCCGAATTTGCGAGAGCAACGATATTTCGATAGTATAATCGACTTTTGTTTCTTCTCGACATATTGGGCAGATCGATTCTCGATTTTCTAATTTCGTGAAACACTGCCCACAGTGATAGTGACGAACTAATGGAGTTTGCATATCACTAAAATACTTTTTGAACTTGTACAGTGTGGCTTTACATTTGTTTTCTTGAGGGCAATGCAATTCCACTAAGGTCAAGATATCAGAAAGTAACGCATCGGTGACGTTGTGACGGACTTTTAAACTTAGTATGGATGTCATACTTTCGGACACCGTTATCGGAGCCCCATCGTAAAGTTCATCGTCGTTGATTTCCCTGTCTCCATTGTCGTGATCGTCATCATGAGCGATAGACTCGTTATCACTGTAACTATGATCCGAGTCACTATGATTCGAGTTGCTCTCGCTCGTGACACCTTCACTCGAATCACTGTCGCTGGGGACTCTTTCATCCGAGTCACTATCATTGGAGACTCTTTCATCAGAGTCACTATCGTTGGAGTCTGTGTCGTTCGTGTTTCGATCTTGAGTATCGTCATGGTCCTCGCACTGATATGAATCTCGTTCACCAGGCAGCTCACCTTCGTCGGAATCGCTAGCACTTCCGTTGGAATCATTTTCAAAAATTGAAGATGCATTACCCGGTTCATTGTGAACGGAAAGGAAAGGCTCAGCATCCAATTCATCGTCACTGGAAGATCTGTGTGCGGACTGATCATCGTTGCTTGAATCGATGCGATCAAGCCTTATCAATTTGTTCTGATGGCTCCAAGAATAATCCTCGAATCGTTTCGGTCGCTTGGGCATTACACTCTGTACAATTTTGAACTATTAAACCAAAGTATGGGCGTAACTCATTATTTTAGTAAAAAAGATATATTAAAAAATCTATGAACTTAAAAAATATCACGTTAAAAAAAATCACGTTAAAAAAAATCACCTTAAAAAAATCACGTTAAAAAAAATCACGTTAAAAAAAATCACGTTAAAAAAAAATCACGTTAAAAAAAATCACGTTAAAAAAAGTCACGTTAAAAAAAATCACGTTAAAAAAAAATCACGTTAAAAAAAATCACGTTAAAAAAAATCACGATTCAAAAAAATGTTTTACAACATGTATGTTTTTTTTGTTAGAAAGAATTACAATAAATATGTGCAAACCTCGTACGGAAGATACATCCATTTACGGAGACATTCACATGCAGATACTGAGACCGAGACAGACACATCCACACACCGAGATCGAGACAGAAACATTCAAACACCAATGTAGTGTTGGAGTCTTCATACTGTTCAATGGCAAGGATTTTCTTATTTCTTCCAACCATCGGTGCGATATTCTGGCCGGTTGTTAACCTTAATAACCGAAAACATATACGACAAAAAATGTAAAAATGATTGTTATATTAAAACTATTTAGTAAAAAACCTGAAGATAAATTTGACTACGAAATAATAAATGCTTAACCTCAATGAACGCGGTAGAGCAAAACTGAGTGGTGAAACGCAAACACTTACCCGCGAAAAATACCGTAGCGGTTATTCGAAGAAAAACGTCTCTTCCGACGATTCGCGATATCGGGCAAGACGCATTCTTGTTGCGGTCGTCGCATTAGGAAGATTCTGCAGTTTCCCCTCGAGCAAGTGACAAATGTACAGCTGTACCAAGTGGACCAGCTTTCACTGGGACAATCTTAATTTAAATCTTAATTTCCACACGTCAAGGGAATAAATTGATTTCTCGTGTTTTGTCTGTAAATCACTTTTTAATAAAACTAATTATCAGCTGTGGTACAATCAAATTCACGAAATACATTTTTTCGTGACGACTGTCAATTTGCGCCCTCGAGACAACTGCCATTCGACTCATACGCGCTCGAGCCGTAAATAGTTCGTCTCCAAGCACATCCTGCGACAGTTGTCAAGCGCGGTAACAACACGATCGTTTTGTTATTTTGCGAGGCTAGCGTCAAAAAGTCATAGAAAAAAACGTGAAGAAGAGAAAGATGTTTGCTCTCGTTTATTGGACGCGATCGCGCATGACGAGTGTAGTGCCGAAAGCAGATATTCCAGGGTCCAGCAACATGGAACCCGATGTAGGGGACATCGTAGTCCTTCCGTACGGCAAGAAGCAGTACCATGCGAAAATTTTGAAATTTAGCGGTAAGTGAAAAATTTATATTTCGGTAAATAAAATTCAACTCTCCGTTATCATTATTCATTAGGCAATTTTAATTGTAGAGGATTCAAAATGGCTCGAGAAACTAGAGGTTTCTGCTGATGGCAAAATAACCGCAATTCAGGCCAAAAAAAAGACAGCGAAAGGAAAAGAAAAAATAAAACGTCTTCGAGCCAGCGTCTCCGCCATCCGAGAAGGAGAATTATTACAGCAGCATCAAGAGGAGAGTTGCAAAAAACCCAGCGAGACACAGAAATCCAATGGTAAGATAAACGTTCTGATTCATACAGCGATTTACACGATTTAGAAACAGAATGATACGTTTAGCATTGTCGCCAGTAAAAAATCATAGATCATTCTTAAAACTAAAAGTTCATAAAAAATTTACCTACTTACAAATAAATATTATTAACTGGGTATTAATTACAGAGCAATCGGCTGATGAATTCACGACGCAAAGTTTCAAGAAAAAAAAAAATGAAAACCCAAAAAAAATAAAAGCAAAATCCAATAATCTTGAAGTAAGCGTTCCCAAGCCATCGGAGAAAAACTTAATCACGCAAAATCAAGAGGAGGAGGTGGAGGTATGCGGCAACTTCAATAAAAGCGAGACATTCACCGGTAAGAAAAAAAATTGTTAACCTTATTAGTAGCTTTGCTTACAGCGAATAACTTTAGTTATTTTTGTTTGTAACGAGAATACGGACTCTTATTATTAATTGTTTCATTATCCACGTAACGGCTCTTTAACGTCATGATAAGCTCATCGACAAGTTACCTTGTGGATGAGCAGTACGCTTACTTACATGAAGCTTATTAACTGGCTTATGTTAATTATAGAGCAACGCATAGATCCGGCAGGGACGCAAAACGAAAAAAGAGGGAAGAAAAACTTAAAAAAAGAAACAGAGAGATCTGTACATAATCGAGAAAAAGTGTCTGAGTGTTCGGAGGAAGAATTGGTGGTTAAAAGTCGAGAGGAGGTACGCAGATACTCCGATGGAAGCGAGACATCCAGTGGTAAGAGAGAGAATGTTATTTTTTTGAAGGAATGAGAGTTTTGCCGACAGCAAGTAACTTTGATTACTTTGCTTCCTTATGTCGAAAATAATTCACGAAAAAATATCAAGATATGTCCATTTAATTCAAATTTAAATACTTGACACGAGTAAAATATGAAAAATTGCCTTGTTGAACAGCCAAAAAAAATTATTTTAATAATAATAACATCGAAATATTTGCAGAGAAAGAGATACAGACACGGAACGGACTTGGTGACGCGGAATCTCTCGTAACTGCTTTGCAGGGACCGACTTCGGCGACAGGTGATTCTGGTTATCTATCATCATTAAACAATTAAAAATAATAAAAATTAATCGCTGGAATCCTTTTTATACTTTCTCTCAAAGCTATTGAACCGATTTTACAAAAATTGTTCGAAAAATGGGAGGCTAACCGAACGTCTGGAAAATCGTCGAAGCATGCCGCGAAAAAAAGTGATCAGAAACTCGCAAAAGTACAGGTATGCAACCAGCGTTCGATTTTTACCGAGATCTCTAGCGATACAGGTGTTTTTCCGGAAATGTGTCGCGGCAGTGCTTTTCTTACTGCGGGATAATCGCGAGGGAGGAAGCGGGAGACGGTCTGCGGAACGCATCAGTGAATGTATTTTTATTGTCATTCTATGAAGGAAGAACTTCAAGAGGGCTCGGGAGTCTACGTCGACCGCCTGGAACTCCGATCCATTAAGCGATGGGCTAATAAGCCGAATGAGATGGTTCGCAGGCTGATGTTGATTGTCGTCGGTGAAGAGGACTTGAAAGAAATGACCGCTCGCGGAATGGTAACATGTACTGGCAAAGAGGGGACGAAAAGAAAGAAATTAAAAGGAATACCAGCTCATATTTTGGATGCTGTAAAACGTAAGTCCACACTTGTGGATACATAATCTTTTACTGTATGCGGTAACTATGACCAATAAGAGTAGCGGTAGCGCCTCGTCTCGAGAGGCGACATTAATTTTTATTTATACTTGGCGTCGAGACGCTACCGCGTCTCTTAAGGTAGTATGAGCGTACAGATGATCGTCGCGTAAATTCGAGGGAGTTTGAGAGACAATTACGCAGAGTTCTCGATAAGATAAAAATCTGAAAAAAATCAAGCATATGAAAGGCGGTAAAGAGATTATTTTAGACAATAATGATTTAAAAAATGTTATTAACAAATTACTTAAATAAATAATTGTTCAACTAGCTTTCCGGCAACCTAACTTTTTTTGTTATTAAAGTGATCTTCTTATTTTTGTACATTCGCATTACGGTATTGCATACATTTTTTTCTTCTTCAGATTTCATCGATACGCATGGCCTCTTCAAGCTTGAAAAAGCTGAATATCATCGGGTGATTAATCAGCAATGCTACACCTTAAGAAACCCGAAAAAGCCAAGCAAAACCGATGATCCGCAGAGCTCGGAGTCGAATTAATCGATGTCACCACCACGAGGATGAAGTTTCGTTGTTTGTGCAATTACCATAATTAAAATATAAAAATTTGTTGTTGCCATTGTTGTCGATACGTTTATTCCTGGAACGTCTTTTATCTAAATAAAAGTAATTGCAAAGGAAATGACAAGCCATTGTCTTCTGCACGATTCAAGTAAAAAATTATATTACATATTTATCATTATCTGGATATTGTAAGATTCTTACCGAGACTCTTTAGTAGACTATTTTTGTAGCTTTTTTTGTTTTACGAGATGAGAGTCTGACAAAGAGTCTCGTATGACGTCTCGGCAAGATTCTTGACCAAAATCTTAATCACGATAATTTTTTGAGCAATTATCACTCCGGATTTTGTGAGGGACTCTTACCGAGACTTAGATCGGGACTCTTACCGAGACTTTGATCGGGACTCTTACCTAGACTTTGATTGGGACTCTTACCGAGACTTTGATCGGGACTCTGAGAGCATTTCGTTCTATATTATTGTTTTTATTGATCTTGTGGCTGGACTGTGAGAATCTGAGAAAGACCCCCGCAGGAAGTCTCGCGAAGAAACTCGGCGATAGTCTCTGTGATTAATTATTTTTTTCGGAGGAAGAGGACCGCTGCCGATTTTATGCGAGACTGTTTTTAGACTCGCCCAGAGAGTCTCGGAGAATTTCTCCAACACTCCTATCGAGACTCTTAGTGAGACTCTTTCGGAAACTCCTTCCGAGACTAATTTTTTCTACGCGGGATGCTTCAATTTCGGAGTTGTGTTCATGCACACAACGAATATGAGCTGCAGAGTGCGGATACGGATACGTATTATGAGATATGCGATATGAGAAGAATTGCCATTTCCATCGACGTTCCCTTCCAAATATATTTCTGATCCCGTAGACCAGGTCCACTATACGTAACCAAATTATATCTGATGGGTCTGGTTTTGGCGTCGCCATTTATGGCCTCCCACATTTGGCAAGTAAACAACTCATGATTGGGCCCCATCGCGATGGGTAAAAAGCTCCGATATTTATCCTCGATTCTGCTGCGCAATGATTGGCAAATTAATGCCTTCAATTCCCCTGGCCCAGATTTCTGTGGTGTGCCCGAGTAAAGTCTTGTGGTGAACGATTGAAAGGAAATTTAATTTATGGCAAAGTCTCCAACTCGCTCGCACTCCTCGCTCTCCATCTTTTCTCACGCCGTCGCTATCGCGATGATCCTTCCATAAATGAAAAAAGATCCCACGGGGGCCACCACAGCAGGTGCTGAAAAGGAGGTTCGACGGCACGTTTCCGACGATCTCATCTTTCTATTGCATTTTTGCTTCTACTTTTCCTGTTCGCAGAACGACTACGATGCGAATGGAGCGGAGTTGCGTCTTGGCTATAGCACTCGTGCTATACATTATATACATAACATAGTATATAGAAGTAGGTGCGGAAAAGAACGGGGAATGAAGTCTTAAATATTTCATGACGACGAGCACGAAGAAGACGACGAGGTGGTAGCGTAAGATGTGAATTACGTCATTGAAGGAGGAAAGATGGCGGTCGTGGAAAGTTGCGGGAGAAAGAGGGAAGAGGTGACAGCGAACAGGGAGCATTTCTGGGGCTTCCCGGGAGAATGAGAAAGACTCGTGGATGAACAGGGAGCGCATTGTGAGAGTGGGTTGGGAGCAATGGCGAAAGCCCGGGTAAACGATGAGCGAGTTCGAATCTCGGGATATGTTGGATGTGAGCGGTACGACTTGAGAGTGAGCGTGGTGCGGCATATTATGCCGTTAATACAGTGCATATCGGTACGCTAGCAGCTGTCGAGGGAATCACAAGCGTTCGGCCCTCTCGAAGCTCATCCCTTGGATCACCCCGAACTCTACCGCTGAATTCACCCTTTCCCCTTCTACCCGATCTACCCACTGCCTTGTACGTACTGGTAACACCGATGCCACTATGCCGATATAGTTGAACCGAGTCCCAAAATAGCGACGGCACCACTTCTCTCAATCCGTTTCACGTACCCTCTGATACTCAAGGTGATGAACGATGCAGTTATTGGCATGTTAAGAAATGTACCATCACTGGCTACTGGCATACATGTCTCATGCATCGGACAGCTTGGTTCGTATGTCCTTCGGCGTAGAGTGCCAATAAGCGTAGGCTGGTAGCCACTGTACCATTTACTCGACATAACGCTTCATAACCTGGCACGGTACTTATTAATACACGCCGGTCTAGCGTCGCATGGTACCGACGACAACGACACCCCTGGTGCAAGTATTATTCCAGGATTACCAAAGCGAAAGTTACAGGCGCGACTGCACGTACCTGCGGCCCTAAACCCCATTTGATCCACCGGCTCTCAACGGCAAATACCTGTACGTAACTGCAAACCCTGATACTCTGTGTAATGCGCGCTGTCGCGTTGGGCAATTTAATTTTCAGATTCAGTGAGAGAGCACGCAGACTCGATATGTCGACGTTGTAAAAGCAGCGCAAATAATCGATATAATGAAACAACGACGCGATACAAGTAAAATAATGAATAAAAATAAAAAATCTCCCGACTGAAAAAGAATCTTAATTAATAAACAAATTGGGTAAACAAAAAATGGTGAAATAATGACATAACCAATCGCATATCATAGTCGGGAGATTTTTTCGTCATCAGGTGGTATAAAAATTCCCCAACTATGATAGCGAATGGTTGTCATTATTACACCATTTTTTGTTTACCCAATCTTTTTATTGCTTAATATCCTTTTTCCGTCGGAAGTTTTTAAATTATTGTAAAATTATTTTTATTTCATCTGCTTTTAAAGTAATACAAACACTCTATCATGGGCGCTATAAAGTGAGTTACAGAATACGCGTCAATGGCGGCCACCTTGCGATTTTTCGATATATTCAAATAGGCTGTTTGCAAAATTCACTTATTTATGTGAATTGACTATTTAGCAGCTCAATTTATGGAAAAACGCATCGGCCACTAGTCATAGAACCGACGTATAAAATTTGTAACTGTATAAAGTTACGCATAAAATTATGTAATTTTTTACCGTTTTCGAGAACGCGGGGGACAAGGAATCGTGGAAATCAGCTGATCACCGTGAAACGCATAATTCCCGTCTTTTTTGCCCCAGAGAGACAGTCGGGAGGTAATCAAGTACTCTACAGTGAGCGCCCCGAAGTGAGCCCTATAACACGATAATGGCGGCGATCTTGTGATATTTCGATATATTCAAACAGGCTATTTGCACTAATTGCAAAATGCATTTATCTAAGCGAATCAACAAATTATCACTTTAATTTATGGAAAAAGACATTGAATGCTAGTCATAGAATCGACACGTAAAATTTACCTGTATACCTGTAGTCCGAGTGTTTACATTCTCAGCGAAACGCGATTAGCTCCGGCGGCGCGAAGCGAACTTGAGACCGACTGTATCGACTGAGGTTTTCTGCAGTTTCCCTCTGTCTTCTGGGCTCTGTCCAGAGGCAAATGCGATACAGTAGGGGAAGTCGGCTGCAGCCGCAAAAAGGGGGGACTGGCTCGGTCTTGAACAGGATTAACAATAATTAAGCACAGGAAAAAGTACAAACGATCGGGCCGACCCGCTATAGGCAAGAAAATGCCTGAAGAGCGGGGGACAATACAGGAAAAAAAAATTCTAAAATGTTATTAACAAATAGATGAAAAAAAATTGTTCAACAAATATTTCGATGACCCAAGGTTTTATTTGAATGAAAATGATTTCTTCGTTTTTCTGAATACGTATGAATCTTTTCAGATTTTTAAGTACTCTTTGAAAGTTGTGTTTTTTTATATGGAAAATATGTACAAATTTCAAAGAGTACTTAAAAATCTAAAAAAATTCATACGTATTCAGAAAACTGAAGGAATCATTTTCATTAAAAAAAAACTTGGGTCATCGAAATATTTGTGAAAACATTTTTTTCATCAATTTGTTAATAACATTTTAGAAATATTATTATGCAAAATTAATATTTTGAGTACCTTTAATGTGCATGAATTTTTTCAGATTTTTAGACCATCGAGAAGTCTTTGTAATTCTCTCCCATTTTCCTCGAATTTATGCGAAATGAATATTTGGCGCTAGAACTACCTTAAGGGGAGGTTCTAGTCAAAATCGACCAAAAAATAGTACATTACGTTACAAGGGAGGAAAGTGCAACTTTTCACCGAGTGTGAAGTTTGATGCCCGAGCGAAGCGAGGGCAGAAATTCACACGAGGTGAAAAGTTGCACTCCTCCCATGTAACGTACTATACTTTTCTCCCGATTTCGCTAAAAAGTAACCACATTTCGTGTGTGCAACGAGGACGGAAAATAAGCTCATTTTTGACAAATGACGACACGCATGCGTAGTACGGTTTCCATAACTCCCGCGCGGGCAGAAATGAGCTGATTTCCTCCCTACGGAGGTAATGAAACCGGACTGCGCATGCGTGAGTCAGTTGTCAAAAAATGAGCGTTTTTCCGCCCGCGTTGCGGACACGAAATGGGGTTATTTTAGCGGAGTCGGGAGAAAACGTATTTTTTGTATTGCTTTATTTTCAACCTTAAGGTCTTAAAAATGTGTAGGCAAAAGGATATTTCCCTACCTAATTGACCTTAGGTCAATTAACCCTTGACCCTTGACCTTAGGTCAAGGTCAATTGACCTTGGTGTCTAGGTGTCCATTGACACCTTTTTTTGCGCGCGGGGCGCGATTCAGCTTCAACGAATACACCGATTTCGACGTTTGGCGGCTCAAATTAAAGCTTATTCAATTTAGAATAAGAAAAATGTAGAATTTAGAATTTAAAAAAAAATACGTATGTACTCTCCAAAAAAAATCATGAAATTACGCACATTTTCGGGCCTCTAGACTAGAACCTCCCCTTAAGTAGTTTTTTAACCGTTTTCGAGAACATTGTCTACAGAAAATCGCTCAAATCAGCTGATCGCCGTCAAACGCATATCTCCCGTCTCTGCCCTAGTGCGGCAACCGGGAGTTAAAAACGCGACGTTTGGATTTTCAAACTTTGTGACGTATGTACGTCAGAATAGATAAGATTCGAAGCGGACAGTTCAAATTGGGTTCTGATCTTGATCAGTGGTTATTTACATGGATGATTCCAGTTTCGTTGCAGCTGATAAACACATCTCACCACGAGGAAAATGACCAACACTCAGCGATTCATTTCCCAGGTTCAGCCGGCCATGGTACGAAGAGATGGATTAAACTCGGCTGTAAATTCGCTTCTACCACCATTGTTTTTAACGTCGGAGTCACGTTATGACGAATACTTTGAAACGTTAAATATCGGAGAGAAGCTTGGGTTTAGCTTGGCAGCTTCATGCAGAAGCAGGTTCCAGGGAGTAGAAGAGCAGGCAAAGAGCGGAAGAGGAGAAAGGGTGGAAGGTGAGGCTTGAAGCGATCCGGCACCTTCAACAATCGCCGGCAGCGTCAACCGAGGAAACCACCCATTATCCATTAACCTAATTAATTCGGATTTTGCGGTATTGGGAGTTAGGTTTTCGGGAGGGTTGCTGTAACTTTGCGATTCCCTTTCACCCCGCTTTCCTTCTAAACCTTATCCAACCGTTGCTGCTCTCTGTGCCAAGTTATCATTCAAGTTCCATCACAGGCTCGTTTGTGCAAAGGTTCGTATTACTTACACGACAAATAAGGAGATCGGCTTTTCCTCATCCTAACAAATGATCCGAATCGAACGTGAACTTCCACTGCATTGACGGGTACATACATATACATAATAATAATAAAATCTACACTGTAAATAAATATTAAAAACCTGAAGCCATGGTATGCGCTTGTCACGCCCATTCAACATAAGGTCTTATTGGATCACGAAAAAGGTCGACCAGACAATTACTTAAAAAAGCGAATAACAGAATGTAGAAAACGCTTCACGTTCGTTTCAGGAAATCTGTTCAAATTCGGAGCGAAAAAGAAGCATCCCTCATGTCACCTTTAATTGATTCAATAAAACACTTTCCAGGGATGGATAATTTCGCCAACACCTTGAGCGCTCGCTTCACGAAATTCGATCTAGAATTGCATGACCTCGCAAACGAACGGAAGCAAAGTTTATAGAGATTGGCAGATACGATGGCAGAGTAAGACAAAACAGATCTAACAAGGGGGTTTCGCACATAAGGATTTACCATTTCTTCATTAAAAAGTTTAACGAGAAGCAGCAGCGGGCCATGGGTTGAGAGGGCGAGAAGAAGGGGTGAGAATCGAGCACGATAGCACAAGGCTAGTTCCCGTAGGGATGGGGGCTCTCGCGCCTCGTCGAGTCCACGCGAATCTTCTCGCTCTGGATGCGCTAATTAAATCCAAGGGAGAGCCTTCGGGTGGCAGCGACGTAGGTATAGGTACACATTATATATAGCTAGAGCAGACAGAGGAGCGTCCGAAGCGGAAGCAACGACGATGCGCCCGGAGAACGTACTCGTATACCAACGGAGATGGAAGATCTCCCAACAGCGTGAGCGCACGCGGATGGTTGGGCGCGCTTAAATGCAATCTGCATTTCATTAATTCACCACCGTCGACGCTCCAGATTTCTTGCCTCCCTGGCTCCTTCCTCCTTCTGCATCGTTTCCTTGTCTCGTCTGCTCCCTGTTCTGACGACAAGCACCCGCCGAGCAACACTCTTTCCCGAACATTGATATTTTTACCTCTTTTGGCATGTGTGCTCGAATAACTACATTTCTGATTGAGACAGAGTAACGGGAACATTCGTCAGAATATTTGGTAATTTTTCTAGCTAGCCCTCATGTGGCAGGTCCATCAGAATCAGATACATTGTCGTACAATCGAGTGGAACGTATCTCTTAATATTTTTTCTTCGAGATATCGACTTGTAGCCTATAACATTGTTGCCAAGTCGTAAATTCTACCCCCGAAAACACTCGATTCAACTTGATGGCTTTTTGCTTCCTCATAAAGGAAGCTTTGTTTTCATGAAATTTTTTTTTTCGAGATTTTCATGTTAACATAGTCAGAATCACCTGAAACGTCGAGAAACGTGGTCTAGAAAATGTCTGTATGTGCGTGCGTGCGTGCGTGCGTGCGTGCGTGCGTGCGTGCGTGCGTGCGTGCGTGCGTGCGTGCGTGCGTGCGTGCGTGCGTGTGCGTGTGCGTGTGCGTGTGCGTGTGCGTGTGCGTGTGCGTGTGCGTGTGCGTGCGTGCGTGCGTGTGCGTGTGCGTGTGCGTGTGCGTGTGCGTGTGCGTGTGCGTGTGCGTGTGCGTGTGCGTGTGCGTGTGCGCGTGTGCGTGTGCGTGTGCGTGTGCGCGTGTGTGTGCGCATGCGCGTGCGCGTGCGCGTGCGCGTGCGCGTGCGCGTGCGCGTGCGCGTGCGCGTGCGCGTGCGCGTGTGTGCGTGTGTGTGTGTGTGTGTGTGTGTTCCAGGCCCCGAAAATTCAATTGTTCATAACGCACGAACGGCACGATGGATGGAGCTAAAATTTGGCACGCAAGTATAGTATTAACTCTGTAACTCACATGTTTTTAAATTAAATGTATCCATGCATACAGATTTCATGGAATTTTTTTATTTAAAAAAAAATGACGTGATCGCTGTAACTTTCGTAAAAGTTCGCCAATTTAGCAAAACAGTTCTTCATAAATAAATAACACGTTCAATGTTGTTTGGTACTGAGTTCCAGCGAAATCGGTAAAGCGGTTCGGGTTTTATAGAATTTTTAATTTTTCGAAAAAATACATTTTGCTCTAAATCACGTCGAATCTCAACAAATGAACCGAAATGTTCTACAGTAAAAAAAATATAGAGCGCTGCCCCATATCAAATCTGGTGATGATCTGTAAAGTGGTTCGGATTTTACGCTGTTATGAATTTTTGAAAAAATATAGATTTTTGCTGTAACTTACGGAAAAGTTATTAAAGTCAGACAAAACTTTGTATCTAATCAAAATTTCATGTAACGGTAGAACTTTGTAGAAAAGTAGAACTTTGCACATTGCTTCCTCTTTAATTTCCCTTTCTCACAAAGCTTCCTCTATGAGGAAGCCAAAGTGAATAAATAAGCTTCTTCATAGAGGTGGCTTTGAGAAAAATGGAAATTAATGAGGAAGCCATGTGCAAAGTTCTACTTTGCAACATTTGAAAAATATCAACTGTTGACCTATACCATCGTTATCAAATCGCATATTTTACCCGTGATAACACTGGTTTCTAGAATAAACAAACGTGATTACTGAAAGGAAAAAAATGGTAAAGCTTCCAAACGACTGTGAGCTAGAACTGAAAAAAACTGAAACAGCAGAATTATAGGAAACTCCAACATCCAAGCAAACGTGGCCAACATACATTCCCGCTGTATCTGCATCAGCGAGACACGGTATGGCGTGCTGAGACAGTGAAACGAAAGAGTCGAGGAAAGTCAAAAAGCCGTGATATCGATGTGACAGGTTCGATGGGAAGCCGATCGGTACCGAAGGATTGCGAAAGAATACCGTAAGAGACGTACGGAAAAACGGAAAATAAGATAAACAGAGAGGGTGTCACGAACCGCGGTGTGGTACGGAAGAGGAAGAAGAAAATTGTGAGCAAGCCGAGCTCGTAAAGCAGTGTGGAGTCAGGCAGATCCGCTGAAGGTAGTCTTCACGAGGGCGGAAACCCACGCGCTAGACACCTGCGGGACGCGAGATTCTCCGGGTTCAGAATTGCTTTCCCGGCGTTATTCCGCCTTCCACCCTTGGAAGACGAGAAAAGAAAGGGAGGAAGAGGGAGGGAAGAAGTGGAAGATGTGGAAGAAGGAAGAGGCTTGGGCGAGGCGCCTCACCAAGGTAAAAGGTTCACATATCACGAGTACCCTCGCAACCGTCTGGCCCGGCAACGACGTTCGCGGGAAGGCCAACTGGCTTTCTGATTTTCTCGCGTGCATACCCGCGAACGGTTCTTATCTTTTGTGTTCGCCATCCTCCTCCTCCTTCTCCTCCTGTACCTGCACAATTTACACACGGCGACACCGCGACCTCGTTCCATTAGGATTTTTCTTGCGAAGCTGTGTGCGCCTCGCTCGGAGTTTCTAACTATGTCCGCACGATAGAATACTGGGTTTTGACTCAGGAACGTTTCTTTGCTAGCCATACTATTATATGCCGCGTTCTTATCGTCTCGGAGGAACAGGGGGAAAGGAGACTCGTATATTTCGGCAAATCGTTTCCTGTCTTCCTTATTTTCAACATCTTCCAGCAATTCGGGAACACCCTACGCCTGTTCGACGATAAATTTGCTTGAATTGTGATGTGTTCATGATAGGCTATACCGGTCAAAACCAAAAAGTGCATTCCAAAACAAAGTCGCATCTGAATTTGAATAGTCACATATCTGCACATTCAACTCGTCTATTTTCAAGTAACTAAAGCTTCTCAAGAACATTTGTGACTTATATCATAACTTTTCAAACCAATGCAATACGGCAGAAGCGCAAAAGAGTATTCAATCCCGCGCGGTATCATGCGTGATGAGTCTAGTTATGCAAAAAAATCATAGAAACACCTAACAAAGAAGCAATAGTTGTCAGCGGCGCGAACGTTCCCGAGTAAAAAAAAAGTTGCAAAGTAGAACTTTGCACATTGCTTCCGCATTAATTTTCGTTTTTCACAAAGCCACCTCTATGAAGAAGCTTGTTTATTTAACATTTTGGCTTCCTCATAGAGGAAGCTTTGTGAAAAACGAAAATTAATGCGGAAGCAATGTGCAAAGTTCTACTTTGCAACTTTTTTTTATTTGAACAAAAGAAAAATCCGTCACAAACACCGTTACATCTCATTTTCATTAGATACAAAGTTTTATCTTACTTTCTTAACTTTTGCGGAAGTTATCGCGAAAATCTAAATTTTTTGAAAAAATAAAAATGGTGTAAAATCCGAACGACTTTACCGATCATCACCAAATTTCGTATGTAGCAGGGCTGTATGTTGTTTTTCCACTATTCAACAATTCGGATCATTTGTTAAAATTCGACGTGATTTAGAGCTAAATTTTTTTGTTTTCGAAAATTTCAAAATTGTATAAAATCTGAATCGCTTTACCGATTTTGTCGAAATTCAATACCATACAACATTGAACGTATCTTCCATTATGAAGAACTATTTAGCCAAATCGTCGAACTTTTACGAAAGTTAGAGCGACCACGCCCTTTTTTCAACAAATTAAAAACTACATAAAATCTTAATGACTGTATATATGTTATCAAAAATCTCGCCATTGGAAGAGGGGCAACTACTCTACTTGCGTGCCAAATTTGAGCCAGATCGCTCGAACGGTTTCTGAGTGAGAGGCGATTGAATTTTCGAGGCCCAGCACACACACACACACACACACACACACACACACACACACACACACACACATACATACGGACATTTTTTCTAAACCACTTTTCTCGACATTTTAGGTGATTCTAAGCATACTGGCATGAAAATCTCGAAAAAAAAATTTTTCATGAAAACAAAGCTTCCTCTATGAGGAAGCAAAAGTTGCAAAGTAGAACTTTGCACACTGCTTCCTCATTAATTCCCCTTTTTCACAAAGCCACCTCTATGAAGAAGCTTATTTATTAACTTTGGCTTCCTCATAGAGGAAGCTTTGTGAAAAAGGGGAATTAATGAGGAAGCAGTGTGCAAAGTTCTACTTTGCAACTTTTTTAAATTTGAACAAATCTTTGCACTTTTTTTTAATTTGAACAAAAGAAAACTCCGTTACAAACACCGTTACATCTAATTTTTACTAGATACAAAGTTTTGACTTACTTTAATAACTTTTCTATAAGTTACAGCGAAAATCTTAATTTTTTCAAAAATTCATAACAGCGTAAAATCCGAACGACTTTACCGATCGTAAGTTGATGAGATTCGACGTGATATAGAGCAAAATTTATTTTTTTCGAAAAATTCAAAATTCGATAAAACCGGAACCGCTTTACCGATTTCGCTGAAATTCAATACCAAACAACATTGAACGTGTCTTTATTTATGATGAAGTATATAGCTGAGTCGTCGAACTTTTACGAAAGTTAGAGCGATCACGCCATTTTTTTGAAAAATTAAAAATTCGATAAAATTTGTATACATGGATAGATTTAATTTAAAAAAGATGTGAGTTACAGAGGATTTAATACTCTACTTCCGTGCCAATTTTTAGCTCGATCCACCATGCCATTCCTGAGTTATGAACAATTGAATGTTCGGTGCCTGGACCATACATACATACACACACACACACACACACACACACACACACACACACACACACACACACACACACATACACACATACAGACATATTTTCTAGACCACTTTTCTCGACGTTTTAGGTGATTCTGAGTATGTTAACATGAAAATCTCGAGAAAAAAAAATTTCACGAAAACAAAGCTTCCTCTATGAGGAAGCAAAAAAAAGCTGACAACTAGATCGTTGTCATAATGCTTCCTCTCCGCCTATAATCACAGTCTACCCCGCTCAGTTTGTAGGGTAGACATTTTTAATTTTTGGCTTCCTCAAGAAGCTTTGTTTTGTTTCAAGAACGATCAACATTCTTTCGAAAAATTCAAAATGCCATAAAATCACGCCCTCTGGACGGATCAACTCCAAATTTATACACAAACTTAGTCTGGTGATAATATACTTGTAAACCAAATTTCAACTCGATATCTCAGAAATTACAAAAATAGGAGTAAAATCGAGTTTTTTTCAAAAAATTGAAACTGCCATAAAATTTGAACGGTTCTACCGATTCTTCCCAAATTCAATAGCGGTCTTTAGTTTGTAATAGTTCAACTTTTTACCAAATTTCAACCCGATATCTCAAAAAATGTGGAAGAGACAGAGCGTACAGAGAATTTTTGAAAAATTAAAAGTGCCTTAAAAAACAAACGACTGCATAGATTTTGCTAAAAATTGCACCCAAGAAGAGGCAGTGACCACCCAATATGTGGTAGAAATTTCAGCTTGATATCTCAAACCGTTCTCGAGTTATTAAGGTTTAATCATGTGCACACACAGACACACACACACACACACACACACACACACACACACACACACACACACACACACACACACATACATCCAGACATTTTTTCAAAATGTGTTTTCTAGACGTTTTGGAACATTCTGAACACGTTGACATCAAAATCTCGAAAAAAAATTTTTTCACTAAAACAAAGCTTCTTGAGGAAGCAAAACAAGGTCATCCGGGATCCGTACATCTTTACTTTTCGGAACGGACTGTAAACGCAAAAATTACAAATATAGACTTTTTAGAAACATCTTCTGTACTTTGCGGGACGGACTTTATACACAATAATTTCAAATATGGACTTCTCACAAACTTTTCACGTACTTTCCGCGTGGAACTGGAAGTACAAGAAAAGTCAAGGATTGTCTCATTCGCAGGACTTTCTCACGTACGTCTCACGGATTCTGCATGGATCCCGGATGTACTTGTTTTTTTTTACTCGGGTTGGTCCAGGCAGACCAAAAGGTCCAGCGTCGGTATTCCGATTACCCGGGATACAACTATAGCAACTGCAGTGTATCAGTATTTGACTGGCCGAAGTTCAACTCCAAAGGTATATCTATTACAGATTGAATTTGCCAGTGGTACGTTATAGTATACTGAGACAACATGGAACTGTCACAGTAAGACTACACGCGATGTCAATAAGACGACGCTTGGCAACACAGGTCTTAGTAGTAACGAAAGACTGGTTAGACTTGCCAGTTATTTAAGTGGAGTATACACAGAACATACAGGTACGTAGTAATAACTAGAGGAACCCCGAAGGATTCGAGCAATATACATATACATGTGCATTCACTTGCAGCTAATACTATATAGTGGATCTGCAGATTTCGCCGAGATTGCGCAAGAGGAATGGATGCCATTGCACTCACGTTTCAGGGGAGCCACCTAGAAGTTTACCATCATGCCGAGGCGGGCAATCTTCAATTCCGTAGTTTAGACTGCTCTGGTTCACAGCTCGGATCACTCATTTCGCGCAGTACTAACTCCGCTGACGTGGTCAGGCGATCGTATTTAACTAGAGCTTCTATGAGGCAACAACTCAGAACCAGGCAGATGATGCCCTCTTAGTTTCCACCCGCATGCAAGCTGGTCCATAGGTTCGTACTGTGAGAAACGAGAGATGTTCGACCACAACGCGATGGTCACGAAACCGTTGAATTCACGATACGTTGAGGTCTTTACGCTCTCTCTGACATCGGTATTTAATGGATGCCAGACGAGTTGCAGTGCGTCAATGTTCGAATGAGCTGGATTCTTGCGTACAATCGAGGAATGGGTGAGACTGCACAAAACTTTAAATTTCCATTGTATGAGGTGTTTGCTCACGTTATCGCAGTTATGAAAAATGTCGATAACTTAAAGCTGTTGTGCCATCCAGAAAACTAAGCTTTTCCATGTTCGGCTTTTTTCAGGCAACTGATCGAATATCAGTTGACGAAAAAAAATCCGAATATCTGTATAATTGAATATTTTTGTGGGCAAAAATGACACATTTTTCGGCAGATAGCAAAAAGAAATCAATAAACGTATTCCTTCACCTTACTGGCGGACGCTTTCCCGAGGTTTTGTGCATATTTACCGTTTTGTAACACACTTGAATGTCAACAGTGCTGAATTATGATGGTCGTAGGAGGCAACTTTTAGACTGAATCTTAAACAGGATTGGCAAACAAATCAACGCAAACCAGACAGCTCACAAATCGTTCCAACGTTTTGATAATCAACATCACGTGCAATAAACTATCTGTCGATTGCATGCAAGCACTGAATAGTAGACCGAGAACACTAAATACTTTTGGAGCGAACGAACAAAAAAAAGCTTTGAGTGGTATCGACTAACTCTCGGTTTCGGGGACGTAGTGGTTGTATTCAGTTGTACTTGTCGAAAGCGTACCAAACTTTTTCCGAGAGTATGCATTTGTCTAGTATTGAAAGAGAAAAAAGGGTATTGATGCACGAAAAGCTTTCGAAAAATACAGGATAAATTGGGGCGTATTCCAGCCATAATGTTTTCAAACTTTCGAATAACCGGCGAAATTGTTCAATCTAGGATATGTAATAAGTCAAATTCATTTATTTTAAGTTGTATGTCGGATAACTTACGGAAAAAGACACGAATGAGATTCTTTTTAACCCTACAACTCATGACTTATTTTTAAAATATATGTAAGTAACGGATCGCATGGGGTCCGTGCGAACCTCAGTCATGAGTTCTAAGGTTAAAGGATATTACATTTATTTACATTTTGCAACCCTGCACACGTGTCGCAATTAATTCATATGAATTCTGAATTAGGATAGGTAAAACGTGTCACGAATTTTTTATTCAATTCACGAGATTTCCAAAACATAGGTTCATTCGTATCCCTTTATACAGGACAGTATTCCGCAAAAGAATTGCAGATACGAGGGAGTCGAAACGATTCAGACACAACCCTCCTTCCATATTCTTCTTTCATCTTTCCTTCCGGATTTACCAGCCACTTTGCCCTCGCGGACGTCCAAGTCTAATCTATGCTCTGCCCCGCTGGAATTTTTTCATACTATAAAATTATATTTCACCAGATTTATACGAAAACCGCGGTACGAATTTCAACGAGGCAGCGGGTGCTGGGGCAGCGTACGCGAGCCCGAAAACGAAGAAAGTAAGGGAATAGCGGCCGACAGCGAGGCGCGCCTTCGCACCGGAAAAAATATGATAGCGATATTAAATTTCAACTGTGATTTTAATTGTGAAAAAAGCAGGATGCATCCCTCTTTTCACCCACGCCGAGATGGTGCTGTGGAAGATAGGAGGCGCCCAAAATAAAATGTTATTTCGCGTTTATTACTTGTGACGCTGTCAGCGAAAATAGCTCATCGGTGTGGGGCTACTTGCCGCAGGTGGGGAGGCACTTGATGCATTGACGATATCCCCCTCATTATGGAATAGAAAAATCTACAAAAACTCGAAACGAGTCGCCTAAAAGTCTTTCCAATTAGAGTATATTTTTACGTTCATTGAAAGAAAAAATTCAATTCTGTTCTTACCAGTACAATCTCGCTAATATGTCCTTAAAATGTAATAAACGCTTTGAATAACTCCGGTCTGCTTTGCGTCTTCGTATAAATGGCTTTCTGAAAAATGGAAACTAAAGAGGAAGTACTCAGCTAAGCCCTTCTCTGCATTTCTTTCACTATCAATTGTCTAAGCTAATAGATACATTTTGTTGTACCGTAAACATCACAGGTGATATTTTATGCAGAATATTAGATAAAATTGTATTGGATTTTGGGGCAAGTAGATTGTGGTATTTACTAGTGCGAGAAAGCCGTCGTTCGACGAAGTTCAGAAAACAGGCGCTCGCCTTCTATCTCTCGTGCTACAAGTAACACTCGGCTTCGGGTCGTGTCACTAAAGCGTTCGATCCGGCTCGTCTACTGCTCGTGAAATAATAAACGATCAATTATCCTTTTCTTGACACATATAGTCCATTAACTCCTTTATATGCAAAGACCACAAAATCACTTTGTTCAGTGTTTTGTGTTGTATAGTATAGCCCAGAAACCTACGCTATTGGCGCAGCACAAAACCCACTTTAATCTTGTCCTCCAGCACTGACATGTCCGTACAAGTTGGGACAGGGCTGAGTAAGAGCGGGGCGCATATTAATCGAATCGTTAGAGGCAGAGCACCCGGGTAGTTTCGTGCTGCGCAATTACGAGTTGTAAGGAATGGAGAATTCACACTTGATTTTAAATCCGAACCAGCTGTAATTCAAATACTACCTGTTTGCGGAGGAGTACAAGAAGACGGAGTATGGAGAGGGAGTGTGTGAATCAGAGATAGGATACGTCTAACATGTGTTGGCCGTTTCGATACTGCTTTCAGGATATTGATAACCTTAATGGAAACGCTGGGCATCTTCACGACAATGACGAAGGTAGGATATTTACTGCAATTTTCGCATATGACGTAAATAATTAGTCGCAACATATTGACTGACATCAATGTCATTGAGTTTATTTTTTAGGAAGCGGCAGGTTTGAAAGCTGACGATGATAAAAACCAATCCATCGAAGGAGCCAGAAGAATCATACAAAGAGTTTCTGCTTCTCGAATGAATATGTTGATTTACGGGTCGCATTTCAATTCCACTACCATGGTGCTCTGGACGAGTCATATTTGGCTTTCATATTGGCAGTAAAATATTTTCGAACAGAGTTCAAGGTTGTACATGATTCCAGATGTTTCTCAAAATCCCACTGTCTTCATTCACGTCGGATTGCAAACACTGAAGTGAACCCAAGGGCGAGAACGGAAACTTTAATTAGTCCTGCGGACGTGAAAGGCGCGATCCCGCGAAAAAATAATCGTTGCCTCGGAAAGCAGGTGCATTTGCAAACACCAGAAGAACGTCGCCGGGTACCGACCTTGCTCGGTACGGCCGAGAGATGGGAACACGGACAGCATAGCAACCGTGCACTTTTTACATTGCTCCGTGTCACCCCGTCAATTTTTTTCCATCACCAACAGTACCAGTTCTTTACGCCTTCCACAGTTTCCACTTCTTTCCACGTGGGTAAACAGCGCGAGACGGGTGAGCTCATAATTGTTGAGAGCAACACTCGCTGACAATCCAATTTTTAATGGCATCGAATATGGGCTCGACGTGCAGAAAATGCAACAACAGCGTTGCCGGTATCGCGCAAACGAATGACAATAGGTCGGCTTTTTTTTACTGCGTTACCGAGAGCTTGAAGAAGGAAATAAGCGCAGTCTCGCGATGAGGGGATGTCACAAAAAGCAGTACGTGATCTAAATCCACAAAAACCGAAGCGGGACGAATCGACTCGAAGAATATAAAAACCCCAGCGGCAAATTCAGTTTTTATTTACTATAGTAAAGGAATTATCGCAAATTCGTAAAATGATCTTGGCGTCAAGTGAGCTCAGGCATTTCTACACAAGCATTTATACTGGCGTTGCATTATGCAAGCTTTCCCAACTCTTTTCCTCGCACACCTCTGACCGCCCGGTGGTGATAACTTATCCAATCACCGCACTGTCAGTTACAATCTACCGGCTCCATTACCTGTCGATTTATCTTAATGGAACGTGATAGTTATTTATCACTATTTTCAGTCGCGAGCTCCGGTTCAATTTCTCTCTGTCTCACTTTATATGGACACACTATGCAGTGTGTATGGTATATCGGATAAGAGGCACAGTTGTTGGCCAGAAATCAGTGATTGACCATCTTACAGAGAAAACTCATTTCTGAAAATGAATACGACACCACTTATCACGATCAAGATATATTTAAGAAACGAGATAGCATGTGTTGTATATAAACGTATTTTTATCATAACCAATTACTTGAAATTAATTGACATTTGTTACCAATTAGTAGGTACAAACAGTGACGCATAGATGCATTAATAATAGTAATTCCAATTTCAATGCAACTGGGGTAGTTTCCGAAGTTGTAAGTGAAGAATTAAGGGTTATGTCAACAATATGAATGCAACATTCAAGCAGGACAATATGTAACTTGTTTACTGAAATATATTTTGGATATCATATATGTATAATCTGGTTATAGTTCGCTCGGCGAGTTGAGAAAGTACAAATCTGCGTCATATCAGTGCCATTGAGATAACAAAAAGGTATTCATGGAGACATAAGTTAAAAGAAAAGAAACAAACGTAAATTAGGTATAGTGAACATTTACAACTTTCGGTGAACTATATAGTGGCATCACTTGCGTACAAAATTATCCTCGATATTTCAGTTGATTCTCGAGTTATATGGATTAAATAGAGGACACGTTAGTGTTGAGTTTAATTTCATTGTATCGGCACTCGCCAACTTTCCAATTTTATACGAATTATGTCGAGATTTTATATCAATGGAAGCTCCTTAGTGAATATATGGTAGCAAGTATCTCAGTACCCAAATTGTTTTCTTCAGTCGGTAGCCCACACGAGCAAGAGCATAACAATACATCGCACTAACTTCTCGGCATTCCTTATCGGCGTCGACGACTCGACGTTTCATTTGTCACCCCAGCTATACCATAAACGTCACGAGTGTCGACGGTACTACAAGAACAGCGTTTTGGTCGGGCGTAAACTTGCATCTTGCGTGAGCATAGGGGTTGAAGCTTCGAGTCACGAGGAAGCGGCCGACTAAGTTTCACCCCCTCCACTCCCCACCCCTCCCCCAGCCACGGCAACGAGGATGGGCTTGTTCTGCTGTTGTTCCTGCTGCTCGACGAGCTTCCATCTCGCTCGGTCCTCACACGCGGGTGTTAGACACGAGAGCCTTAACGCTCCTCGAGAATTTCCGCACGAAGCTCCTCGACAGTCTCGCCCTCTCGGCGACAACCTTACATTTTTCTCACGCCCTCGTGAATTCTTATCATCTGGTGGCTGTAAGTTCTAAATTTTAACATGGAACGTGATTTCCAAAAACGAGAAATACATGGTATGAAATGTACATGCTATCAATTATGTCGTTACAAGACTATAAATACTGTCAATAGAATAATCGTGACACACCGATTCATTCAGAAGGGGGATGTGTATCAGCTTACCCGCGTCTGCATCACATCTGGTGGCGACGGCGACCGTTGTCGCGAGATAAATTGTTATTCAAACCACTGAAAATTGAGCTCCAATCTCCATTAAACGATGTAATAATGTAGGTATTACGAGAGTTCGTTAAGGAATTTCTACGTACAGGCCGGAGGTAAAAAGCAGCAGTGGGCATTGAAGTGATAACAGTAACGAGATCGCCGCTGTACCCCATAAGTTTCCCATAAATAAGTCGGTGCGACTCTGCCTGTAAAGTTGACCTACACCCTCGCGAGTGTGTCTGTTTCGGCATACTGCATCGATTTCATCCTTATTACTTGTTCATTAACATGTGAAATTCTGCTCGCAGGTGGAACCCACAAGCTGTAACACGATAAACACACTTGCCCGATGTCACGTTGATGTGCGGATAGTTTCTATTACTCTTTTCTGTCCCTCCTGATAGTATTATTTGTCCATCAGAAAACTCCATCGCCCCTTCTACTACGTCAATATTTCCATATCTAAAACACTCCTATCCCATATACTCGGCCTATAAAAACAATTTTGTAAACGAAGTATGCATTACCGATACCTTAATGAGTCCTCAAGTCTCGCCTAGCCATCACGAGACATGCGTTAACCAAGTGCTCAGTTGCGAAAACAATACGTTGATTGGTTAGTCACCACAACGAATCAAGTAAATGGTTAAAGGAAGCAAGTGTCTTGTTGTGATATGAAAAATATATGAGTTAAAATGACTAATGTTCAATATTCGCGAATTGCTTTCAACCAGGAGACTTGTCTTGG
Source organism: Pimpla rufipes (assembly GCA_963932165.1). NCBI lineage: Eukaryota > Metazoa > Arthropoda > Insecta > Hymenoptera > Ichneumonidae > Pimpla > Pimpla rufipes. The sequence goes on along the minus strand of OZ010632.1, from coordinate 11,938,515 downwards.
ACGACCTTTTTCGAATATTCATAGACCCGAAATGAAGATCCAAGATAGAAAAGTTATGTGATTCCTGGGGTTTAGATGGAAAGCATCTCGGATAACGTATCTGACCGATTTCCCGTTATCCGGACCATGAAGTGACCCAGAGTACGGCTGAGAAATAAAGGGACGGTGAAGGACATAGATCGAGGAAAGGCGCTGAATGAGCGGGACGGTGGAAAAGGAGGAATGTTGGCGTTCGTGCAAAAGGCAACCTCGCTGCCCTGCTCTGCCTTGTCCGTATTAGACCCCGGACTGTTTATTAGCCCATTCAACGTGCTCGACCGGCAGTGGTGGTGGGCTATGTGCTAGCGCATGAGACCGTAAAGTACAAAGAAACGCGTTGGTTTATTGCTATTCGCCGCGACGAAGCGCTACGAGAGTCGGAGTGCGGAGCGTTGCTCCCGACACTACGCCAGTAGCTTGGATTTATGCAAACACTTTGGCCGGGGGTGAGTTCGCGAGCGCCCGGATTAGTGAAACTGCCGGTGGCTTGCTCGCTCGCTGGGCGCGGAAGGACGAAAAGAGGAACATATATAAAAGCACCGCGTCCGAAGAGACGAAGGAGGAAACGCTTGCAATAGGATGGCGCGCTCTACTGTGGGACAATTTTCACGGCAATTCTTTTCTTTTTCAGTATGAATATGAAAAGTGTACTGAAACATTCAATAACCATGACTGTGTATAAAAATAAAAATGATTACCCGTTCATGAGAGAAGCTGTTTCTTTTTCGAGCACCCGGATATCATAAGCTTTTATTGAGATCTGTATATCGCCTACTCTTATGGATGCTTGTTAAATGTCCGGGTGATATTCATATCGAATCTTATGGGGAATTGAAGTTCCTGCGAATTTGGGACATGAGCATAAAAATGCTTCTATTGTAATCATAATTCCTGACTGTGCGTCCCGTTGTAAACCACATTATGAACGTTCGCTATGTCTAGATTTTCGACATACGCATTGGGAATAAGATACACACCATGAAAAAGTGTCTGCATTATAGCATTAGGACGGCTGTTCGACTCCGTTGTGTATAACCGACGTCGAACATCTTTTTTCTTTCTCCACGGCATCACTCTAGTCTGGTGCCGTTCCTACGGTGCCGGACAGCGAATATTTCGTAATACCTCCTGCGGAATCACTTGTCACTTGTCAGAGTCGGAGAATGAGAATCCCGAACGCCAACGGTTGATGTATGAGGAGAATTTATAAGAAGCCCGTAGACGTGTACATATGTCTACATGGGAGACGTCAGATGGGTGGAACACGGTATATAGGTGATGTATACTATAATTTACGTGCAGAACGGACAAGAGAAACCACTGTGTGCCTGGTTCATCCGGATTGAGACTCCAATTTTCTGGCAAATCAAGACGTGCTCTAAGAGTTGACCCTTTTCTTCTTTTGAGAACTAGATTGCTCTCTCCCGGGCAAGACGTTATCTTCTGCGGCTATTCTGCTTGTTTTTTTCTCCCTTGTGGAGACATCTACCTTTGACCCTGATATATTCCCGTTGCTCCGCTCCTACACATGTGACCTTTGAGGCTACCAAATCGAAGCTAAAAATATATTGTGGCACTTCTCTTAGTGTACATCGGTAAAGGGAAGGCGTATCTAATCGATTTACTAAATAAATACGGCCGTTTTGTAAATAAAACTTTATATTGTTTTCTTTATTTAAAAAATAAAAGTATTTAAATTAAGACTCTCAAAGACTATTCGTTCATAAATATTAAGCCTCGGTGAACCAGTGAACAAGTTTCATAGATCTTGTATGGTTTTGTACATCGTTAAACTCTGGCGCTCCACCATAGGCAATGCTTCCCTATATATCCGTTGGGTACATATGAAATACGTCCGCTTTCTATAAAACATAAATCGAGGTACAATGAAATTCTTGGTCACGGGAAGGTAATAAAATGGACAAAACATTGCGCGGATTAAAAGAAATAAAGCAAACTGGAGTGGAAAATTAATAGCAATAGGCGCGTGCAGGTCCGCTGTGGGAACGTGAAAAAATATCGAGTGTTCGTGCACCGAGTCGGTTTCATTCACGCCCAGGGGGATGTAAAATCAGGAGAGGTTGAGCTGCAGAGGTAGAGGGCAAGGTGGAATGTGCAGAGCGTTGGTAAAACCCTCGTAGGATCTGCAGAACTGTGGCGTCCGTTCTGCGCCTGGGAGCCCCTATCGCAGTAAATAACTTGTAACATTGTGCTTGCGGATCGACGTTATAACGGCATGACTGTGTTTTCGGGTGTAGCCTCTCGAAACTCTCTGTGGATTTAGCCGAAAGCTTCGCCAGCCAAACCTGAACGTTTAATGTGCTCGATGACTATAATGGACGCGACTGAAATTGTTTATCGAATGTCGTGCAGTGGCGGAGGACGCATTTCGTTCGTATCACAACGCATATGGAACGGCATATGTATAGTCCCAAGCACGCTACCGGTACGGACGTTTATACTCGCGTTAAGCGACCAGAGTTATACGACACGGAGGGCACGAGTCATTGCTGTGAAAATGGGAGCGCGCGTGGCTCGCTGTATAATGGGGGCGGCGCACAGAATATAAAATTCAAATGGAAAGCTTCGGGCCCCTCCGCCCCCTTCATCGTCCACCTCGCCTCATTCTCAATGTGGCGCGTACGAACACCATGGAAAACCCATGAAACCGTATTATTATTCTCGTAACAGAGGCCACACCACGTTCACCTTCATTCCCATGCTTTTACGTCCCGTTTTATCAGGGCGTTTTCTACTTTCTTTCACTCTCTCGCTTGCGCTGACCCTCTGGTTTTGGTCACATCGCGCTATCCGCGCATTCCATACCCCTTTCTCCCTATATTTTTACAGATACCGTTTTTCCGTGCTGCAGCGTATATGCATACACGTATAGCCGCGGATAATCCGAGGCAATGACCGTGCGGAAGCTCGGAGGATGACGTGTAATCGGCCTACGTCGAACTCAACCGCATCGACCGTGCCGGTAGTACTCATCGAATTTTTACGACAACCGTTTCGAGCCGGGCGTATAAACATAAAAAATGTAAACGGTATAAACGCTGGAATGAAGAACTGGTCCGCGGAACGCAAGTTGAGAGAATACCATCGAGGAAGCAATTTATTACGAATTTCATTGAGTTTCAATCCAAAAATAATAATTTTGGTTGCAACAACGAAAACTGAGCTAAATCGATCTTAATTGCCTTGCGAAACTGGGCCATGAATATCTGTTTATGGATTGATAATTTGGAGAAAAAAAAAGAATTTCCAACTTACCGGATTGAGTTTAAGTGTTGGTTCATGTTTCCAATATAAAATGTTTTCGTTTATTTTACCTATATATACTGCATCAAACAACGTATCAGTGGAAATTAGGAAACACCAGCCTAGCAGGCATTTGTTTCCAATTTTCTCACGAATGTTCGGCAATCGTTTATCACTGGCACGCTACATGCAAATTTGCTTTTAGTCCATATCTATTTGCACCCATTCGTGACTCCAGAACTTTGAATAACGTGCCTTTAACCGAAGGCCTGAACAAACGCCATTTCGTATGTGATACCTTCAGCCAACGAATCTCAATAACTCAAAGCCAACCAACTTTTAACTGAGAAGCAAACCATCAATAAAAAAAAACTGGAACGGCGGAGTTTCATCCTAGCAGGTATTCACATTAATTTAAGCGAAGTATAATGTTGGGTACTTTTGCAATAATGTACATAATAATAAAGTACACATTTTTAAGAATCCGCAGATGCTCACAGCTTTCCACACAAACAGTCTGACAGTCTGTGCGAATATCTGTGAGTGCCTGTCTGTGTAAATGCGCAAGCGCACGAGCTACACCTGGCGAGTGAATAGAGAGAAAACTCAGCATTTTCTCCATGCGAAGATTGCATACGAAAACAAAGAGAGGCCATCACACTTCATTAACAAACAGTTACTTTTATTAGCATTTGTAATTTTATTCATTTTTGACGCATGACGCATTCAAATACCAATTGATGCTTAAAAGTTCGTAGGTCAAAAGGCATTCCCGGAAGATATATAAAGTGACGGCTCTGAATTTTATATCCACACTAGCCAATACGCGTGCTTCGCACGCTTATCCAGTTGTTGCAAAAAATATGTTTAAAAAAGTTGCAAAGTGGAACTTTGCACATTGCTTCCTGATTAATTTTCTTTTTTCACAAAGCTACCATCGTCATAGGAAGAAGCTTGTTTATTCACTTTGGCATCCTCATAGAGGAAGCTTTGTGAAAAAGGGAATTTAATGAGGAAGCAATGTGCAAAGTTCTACTTTGCAACTTTTTTTATTTGAACAAAAGAAAACTCCGTTATAAACACCGTTACGTCTAATTTTGATAAGATAGAAAGTTTTGTCTTACTTTCTTAACTTTTGCGGAAGTTATAGCAAAAATCTACATTAAAAAAAAAATGCAAAATAATGTAAAATCCAAACGACCTTATCGATCATCATCAAATTTCGTACGTAGCAGCGCTGTATGTTATTTTTTGGCTGTAGAACATTTCGGTTCATTTGTTGAGATTCGACTTTATTTAGAGCCAAATCTATTTCTTTTTTTTTCGACAAATTCAAAATTCCATTAAATCCGAAACACTTTACCGATTTCGACGAAATTCAATACGATACAACATTGAACGTATATATAGATTTTCTTCTATTGTTCGTGAGAAAACTCAATAACGAAGAGAATGTCGCAAGACGGAACACGACATCTTGATTTCTGAATTTTTCTAAATAAGTAAATAAGTCAATTTTTAACTTTTCACTTATTTCAAAATAAGTCAATTTTTCTATCGTAATTTTTTTTCGATTCCTTCAAGTTTGAAAACCTTATCCGGTGGCAAAATTCCCACTGTATTCGAAGAAAACCGTTGTTTGCCCAAAAAATAAAAAATTCGACGAGAAATATGCGAAAAATGATTTTTCTCCCGACTCCGCTAAAATAACCCCATTTCGTGTCCGCAACGCGGGCGGAAAATCCCTCATTTTTGACGCGTGACTTACGCATGCGCAGTCCGCTTTCATTACCTCCCTAGGGAGGTAATCAGCTCATTCCTGCCCGCGCGGGAGTAATGGGAACCGTACTACGCACGCGTGTCGTCACTTGTAAAAAATTAGGTTATTTTCCGTCCGCGTTGCACACACGAAATGTGGTTATTTTTTAGCGAAATCGGGAGAAAAGTATAGTACGCTACATGGAAGGAGTGCAACTTTCCTCCCTTGTAACGTAATGTACTATTACTTCACTCGATGTCGTAATGGACATATTACGCCATACGTCCATTTCACACCTTGTACAGTAAAATTTCGTACAATACTCGGCAGAAAACCTTTTTCTCAACTCGCGTGATTGCAACACTCGTCTTCGGCTCGTGCTGCAAACTCACACTCGTAAGAAAAAGTTTTTCCGCCTTCGTATAGTACTTAATGTACTATTTTTTCTGTGCAAATACAACAATATTATTTATTTGCATAAAAAAGCGTGTTCGGGCGCGCGTACGGGCGCCCGAACAACCTTATTATCTTAAGAACTCAAATAACCTTAACAAACCTTCAAACCTCGCACGCCCGGGAACTATCAAAATACAATAACATGATAGTTAGCTACGAGTTGCAGGCAATCCAACAATCAATGAATAACCCGACAACAACACTTCTATCGAAAATGTGAGATATTTTACCCACTGATTTTTCGAAGAGGGATAGGAGGGATTTTGAAGAGGGACTAAACTTTTTTATAGTTTCGGTTACTGATTTGACGTTATAACTTTTTGTGCCATACTGTCGCCATAATTATAGAATAATAATTTTGTTTAAAAACTGATAGCTCTCTCTCTTTATGAATACCGAAACTCGTATTTTCTCTGAACATATAGACACTAGATTTTAGAAATATACTATGTTAAGATTCATGTATTATCAGCAGATGCTCAGCCAATGCTGTAGTCGTTAGCAAGCATCATGAGGTGATTTCGCGATTGAGATGGGTATCTGCACGTAACATCTTGATACGTAATATGCGACGAGCCTCTGATGTATGTTCTGCCGTGGCGATGAACCGGATATGCGTGATCAAAGGGACGCATCTACTTGGAAATCCGGCTGACGCTTTGAAGGTAATCTACTCTACTGGTTGCGCGCCCTCCGTTCCACCAGCTCCCGCCGTCTCGTCGTCAGTGTGGGACTACTTTGACGCCATGCAATGTCACTCTGGTGGGAGACAACCTGCCCAGCTTCCGGCCAACCCCTTACTGGTTTCCATCAACCGTGGATGTGTTTACACCCCCCCCCCTCCCTCTGCCTAACCTCCTGCTTGTGATGTATGCATAATTCGAAAAGTCGAGTGTAAGCAGACTAGGCAACGAACCACGCTTCCTTTTTGACGTTTACGAAAGTGCACATAGAATGGTAATAGTAATCTTCCGAGCTCCGGTATCATAATTAATACAGCATATTAACCATCGTTATAATAATTATCCTTATCGATAATCAGTGTCCTAATGTGTTTACTTGCTTATTTAGGAATGGTTGCAAAGCCTCGATAAACCGGAATCCCGCCGGGTTGATTGAATGATAAACGATCAGACGACATACGATTTAATATATACAAAACCATACGCGCGCTTCACGCACTTACCCAGTTGTCACTTCACTTTAATTGAGGTCACTTTTCTTTGGATCAATCGAACCTGGATTTTCTTCCTTCGTTCGAGAGAAAACTCTATAACGAAGAGAATGCCGCAAGGCGAAAGGCGATATCTCGATTTCTGAATTTTTCACAGAATTTTAAAGTCAAACTCTCAAAAATCGAAAAAAAAAATTCCTTGCGTCGTTTTGCGATTTTCGGGGATCTGGTTTAAAAATTCTATAAAAAATTCAGAAATCAAGATATCGCGTTTTGCCTTGGGGCATTCCTTTCGTTATAGAGCTTTCTCTCAAACGCAAGAAGAAAATCCAGATTCGATTGAACGAAAAAAAGTAACCCCAATTTATTTTCGAGTGACGAAATTTCTAAAAAATTGCGAAAACGTTTTGTGCGTTGTTCTCGTCAATTTTTTTAACTTTATTTTTCGGGCAAACAATGGTGCTTTTCGGAATCAGCAGAAAATAACTCGACAACGATATTTACATCGAAAATGCGAGATATTTTTTCCGTTGATTTTTTTAAGAGGAATACGTTTTAATCGTGATAGATTTGATAATTAAACCGTGGTAAAAAAGCGCGATGGATACCCTAGAATGAAGCCCCAACTATTCCACCCTTACTTATTTTACGAACCTAACTATTCAATCGTTTTCATCGCTACGAATGCGATGTGAAATGTATGCCAAGAATGCGCGACGAAATGAAATGTGGTGGCAACTAACCTTAGCAAATAAGCAGATCAATCAGGTTTCGAGTCGATCAAATAAATGGTATCTATTGAATTGCACAATGCGTCGGTCCGCAATGAGACGTTGGTCCAACAAATGCCAAGTATTAAGCACTCAAAATGCCCATCGTCATTTCCAGCAACGAATGCACGTATCTATTAAGAGTAATATGTAACTAATGACACCACACGGGAATCCGACGAATCATGCATTAATACTTGGCGAGTTTGCGGGCCACACATTAATGATCCAGCAGAGTCAGGTGCCACGATGATTAAGCAATTATATGTACGAAATACATGCCAGATCATAGCCTGTATAGTATACGTACTCGTGTGGTCGCCAAATCGTGTAGATAAGTGCAGATATAGCTGCTATCATTGATTCGATGGATTATTGAGTACTAGTGGAGTGGCAATCGACCGATTTCAATGCAACGTCAGTGATATGTCTCTAACATTTAGTCAGTACAATTTGGCCTAGTAGCCAAAATAGCATATTTAATTAGTTCACCTTTTCAAAGGGAATAGAATTTGAAATTTAGCCGACTGTTTTAATAAAACGAAAGATAATGATTTGGTGTCGGCGAAATTACGTTTTAATTATCGACATATAAAATACAAGCATCTCTGGAAACAATGCATGACTGATGAATTCACTTATTATATCGAGGAGATGAGGCTTTCTGAAGCCAATAAATCCTATGACAGTGCCGTGAAGATAATTGTGATCTACCAAAATTGCTATCTTTCAATATTTTCACTGATATAGTCAGTTTCATTAACGATCTAATTTCGATTCGAGCGTGTTGCGAGCACGCAAAGCGCGCAAGCCACTACAACCTGCTAGTCGTTCATATTTTAGGATGAATTGACGACTGCACAACCCATATGCCTCAACGCAACGCAATAATTTTCTTCTGTCCCATCAAATGTGCTTTTCGAATTAATTAATGAATACGAAGTTAATGAATTTGTCAGTTATTCGGAGCGACAAGCAAAACTAATCAATTATGCTAGAACTTAATCCATCATCAGTTATAGCGGTGCTCAACTATTTACCTTTGGAGCTCACGATACCTCGTTCATTAGCCCCGAGGTTTATTTATACCGTGTTTGCTGGGTTCTTCATGCTCCTCTCCTCGTTTAGTTGCTCAAACGTAATTAGTCGTCAAAGGAACATTAAAAGCTGGTCGATGCAACGTACGCTTCGCTCTGTAGCAGCGACCGAGTAGTTCAGTTATTACAATCAAGTTAAAAACCGTGAAACGAAGGGAGACGACTGGTTCGACGTGGACGGGTCACTCAACCCATGGCGAGCTGAATATTATTCCGAAGGAGCGAGTTGTAAGCAATTTTCCGGAACGTTGATAACGGAAAAATAAAAATTACGATTCTACGAGCAGCTCCCTCTCCGCGAACAGTAACGCAACCGGCACGTCAAATGACATTACGGCTCTGCGAACGGATCGAGTGCAATTAGTATGCTGGTGGATTTGTTCCCGAACGTTATTACGCTGATTGGCCTTTGTCCCACGATCCTCGCTTGAAAATTAACCCGAATAATTTGATTTGCTGACAGGGGACAATGTTGTCATAAGTCTGCGATGTATCCACGATCGTTGGTACTCCGTGTGCCATATACCTGCTCAATGTGCTGTGCTGCACAATATAGTACACTACACAATATATAATGTACAATAATCGGCCAAAAAAGCACTGTAGGAGAGACCAGGGCGTGTCTTAACATGCGGGGCACGTCAGAATAAACGGTGTTAAAAATCGATGTTTCGATATGGTTTTTTGACATATGTGCGTGCGAAGTTTGTCTTCTCGTGCCTGCGTAGCGGGCGCGAAATAGTCGATTTTCGCATGTTATTGGAGAATTTATTCGCACACTCCGAACAGTGCGCGAATAAAAGTCGAGCACTCCGAACAGTGCGCGAATAAAATTCGCGCACTGATCGGAGTGTGCGAATAAATTCTCCAATAACATGTGAAAATCGACTACTTCGCGCCTGCTACGCAGACACTCGAAGACGAACTCGCACACACGTATTTCAAAAAATAGTATGTGTGACACGTGCGCGTAGGCGATTCACGACTCGTGTGATTGTCGTGTGAAACTTCACACTCGTCGTGAATCGCCTACTTCGCGCACTAGTCACACAATGTACTATTTTCATTCTGGAGCTTATAGCGATCTTACAGATGAATTCGGTCAAATTTCGAATAGTTACGTATAAAAAACCTATCAAGTGTTGCAAATATAAACTTTTATCATAGTAGTTAAAAAGGTTCTACGCAGCGACCATTAAGGGAAGCGTCCTGGAATCTTTTCGACTTTAAAGCTTATTATATTACCTACAATTCAAGCCTATAATTGTAAGTCATTTGATACCTCCCACGTTAAGAGGCTTGCGCAGTTACTCCAAGACTGGAGCACGTTGAAATATTCGAGGACGGGACAGGCTGAAACATCAAAAGGGCTATTTTATCCATTGGCTTTTTGAAGACATTTTGTCCAAACTCATTTTTTCCTCTGATGGGCCGTAACGTTTTTTGAGGACTTTTATTTTTTCGGGAAATCCTTCCTAAAGTTGCACATCAAATTTAGTTAGAAAAATTCTAAACAAGAAGTGTTCCGACATGCCCCGGTCTCCCCTATACACGGCGAAAAGGATCTGGTTATGATTATTGTACATTTAGAGTATCGTAAACACATCAGTGCTAATAGATTTAAAAAAACAGAGAAAACAATATTTGTAAACTTTACTTCCATGCAATACAAAGTAGAATCGATGAAGTTGTCGCAAGCTAAAATAAATTTCGAATGACCAATTTCATACAGTAGAAAAAGTATATGATGAAAGAGGTATAGAAAAAGGTAGTGGTATATGAAGTTGTAATTTTATTCTCCCAGCAGGAACACCGGGTCCCTTTCCATTACGCTTTCGGGTCGCCTAGTGGACAGTGCTACCAGAATTTATAAGGTTCCTGCTGAAAATCCTGCAAGCACTTTGTGAATTTATTCCGTGAGGCACGTGCAAAGTCGAATGAGCGCTTGCGCTCTCGGTAGCACCACTTGCACTGCTGCTATCGGTGGTTGTGTCCGTGCCTGTGTGCTTCGATTTTCGTCCTTTTTCTCCTGTTCTCTTCGCGCGAGAATTGGTGAGTAATAATCTAAAAGTTCGGTCGTGCGCGAGCAGTCGGGCAGGTGGGATATCTCTGCGTTGGCTTTCGTGCAAGTCATGAGTCGATTAATTGCTCGTGGTCTCCTTTCCTACCCCGCGCACAACCCCGTCTTCCTTTTTCATTTCATCCCTTTGGTATTCGCACGCGTCGGTGGCAAATTGTTTTCCACGGGTAGTCACTTGAACCGTCTGTCCAAAGTGATTGTCTTGCCTACTGTCACGTTGTGGATAAACATATAATTTATCTTGGCACAAACAGAGTACTTAAATCGGCATCGTAAACAATCAATTCTGTTCACTATAGAATAAGTGGAACCGTAAGCTAGCCCACTTCAGGGTACAGTTTATAATGTCGTAATGTATGAAGTCGAATAATCCTGCGTGTCGGATTACTTGACGCCCTAGAAATGTCAGCCTTATCGGCTGCAGTCCATCCAAGTAGCGATTTTTTATGCTAACAATAATCGTATCTCGACGTTCCGTTACAGAAACAAAAAATTGAAATGTGACAAGTGCGTCAGTTCAGCAATTCTCTCCTACAACACTCGCGGATATTGACAGTTAAAAAAACGTTGCCTACATAGTCATAGTCATTGATAACATTTTATCGATAACTCGACAGTAATACTCCAAGTATTATTTTCCTCTCGTTTTGTCAATGTCTTTTTGTCCATTGAAATAAAAACCCATTGTTTCGCGAAAAACTGTAACTTCGGAAGGAACAGTGCGCTGCGAGTACGATAGTCGATCGGGGGCTCGTAAAAAAACTTCTTAGATTCCCATTGTTTACGAGGGGCGTCATCTACCGCGGGTTGTTACAAAGAAAAGCGCGGAGGCATGAAAGAGAAGGCGCAGATAAAGAAGTGTAAGCGAGGTGGAGGTGCTAGTTAATGCTAGGCTTTCACTCACCACGATTGGAAGCTCGAACGATTGCGCTCGTCTTCGCGAAGAAACGGCCCGATGCGATCTTGAGTTAACGTATAAAGACGTGTTAAGCTCGTCAAAGGGCGCCGTCAGAGCTGGAGCGGTGTTTATTCAGACACTAAAGACCTTTGTTACTTTATCAGCCCTCCCCGGCTTTCAGTATATCGATGAGGGTATACGAGTGGAGTTCGTCGTGAAAATTGAATCACTCGCACCGTGGGCACAAGTACCGCGTCGTAATACAAGATATACAAAGTCGAAACAATAAAGTTACAGCAATTGTGTGCAGCGCAATTCTCAGTATGTTTCTATACATCCAAATCAATAGGATCGAAATATCTTAATCTTCCTTCACTCATCGATAACCTCTGTATCTGGATTTTAGACTATATGCAGTGTAAGAAATGAGACACGATTTATCAAAAACATCTCTACAGATAAAAATAATTACTTAGCTTAGTTAATTTGCATGGTTGAATTAGCTCCACGCAACCAAGTTCGTCACCTGGAACATTTTTTATTATTTTTCTCAAGTTAACACAGCACTCTGAAAATGTCCCACTTCATGGACAAATCAAATTCTTGTTGAGACGAAATCATACTTTTAAACAAATATTTCAAAACGTAGTGATATATATTTATCATGGTATACGTTTAAGAGGCAAATAGGTTCATGTGAATGCGTGAGGAAGAGAGATGGTAACGTCGCTGGACCGAGAAACCGGGCGCTTAGCAACGGGGTAATAAGCTAAGCCAGATTTAATTACCCCGAACTACTGCGTCGCCTCTGCCTCAACGACGAGGACGGATTCTACCGAGCCCGAAAGTTCCCTGACACTTTTAATTTAAATTCAGTTCATATCTGGAGTAGAGAGCGTGGTGGTTGTAGAACGAAGAGCACGGACGTTGCACGGAGGTTGGCGCCAAGGGCGGATTTGCCTCAGAGTGAATAACATGATATCGATCGAGTAACGATTAATTAAATTCCTAACGGGCTAGTTTCATGCAGGCATTAACGAGGAAAACGAACGAATTGAATTTGTCATTATACCGTCCAATTTTCTCGCCGATGGAAATTAAACAGTCTGTTTCAATCCAGTGAAATACGCTTTCGATCAATTCTTGTTTTAAAAAAAACGAATAAACGTTAGGAAAGAACTCTAAAGATAAAATATAATATCTTTCCGTATATATCTGTAGATATGATGCAAAATACGCACGAATAAATTTACAGATATTTCCTACGTGCAGTAGACCAGAATTTAGTTTAACTCTAAATTTGATCTTAATTGTCTTTACCTTTTTACAGAATTTTCGTTTCTCATTTACAAAAATACCTCAACTAAATAATTTTTAAAAAGAAGTTATCTGCGGTCTGAGTGCTTGGGATTGTCAGTGTCGTGTTACACTTGTCAACCACTCCCGTGCTTTAAATATAGTATTCGGCTACCCGGTCACTGCTCTTTTCTGAACTTTCTGACTGTACTAATAAAGACGGATTTTCTTCCAGATTTCTCAGTTCTCAGTTTACAGCAAAATGAGTTTGCGCTCCGCCATTAAACTCATCCTAACCTTGCATCTCTGTAGAAGCTAAAAGCCATGAAAACTTAATAGCCTTTTTGAAAGTGTTAAATGAACAAAAATAAAAGAAAATTTATGGATAGAAAATATTATTTACATAAAAAATATGAAATCCCTAAATAAAACGATTTTTGTATCATCAATTAACATGACCTTTCTACTATTACTAGGCTTTCTACTCACACGCACTGGCGCGCGTGCCTGCAAAACTTTTCGCCAAAATCGACCGCAGATATATCCTTTTCAAAATATCGACGTGTAACCTATAACATTATTCTCAAGTAGTATACTCTACCCCTAAAAACACTGGTTACTAGCCTTTTTTAATTGATTTTGAACAAAATATTTTTTTGCGATTTTTGTTCTGTTAGAAATCGTAGATCCGGCTCCGGACCGAAAATAGCCAAAAACGTCAAAACGTCGGAAATTTTTATTTAACAATATCACCTATAATAGGTTAATCAATTTTGCGCTGATGCACTCTTTTAAAGCTTTAAAAGGTTACGGTTGCTGCCCCGCCTGTCCCCTTATCAAATTTTTCAAATTTGACACCAAACTGATGTTGTTTATCACGGACTTTTCTGGCAACCAATCACAGCTCTAACAGTTCGCTAACAATGCTTTCCGTTACTCATTATCTTTTTAAAAGAGGGACTAGCCCATCCATATGTGCGCTTTGAGCTCCTATCCGGTTGATGCAAATAGAAATCGAAAATAATCCATTTTTTTATTTTTCGTGAAAGCTATTGTATTTAGAAAAAAAATTATGGCGAACTCGTTGTGCATACCCGAGAACTGTCAAAATATGATAACGCGACTGAAAGTGCTCGTTGGTTAACAACAAGTTACAGGGAACTAGACCACCAGTCAGAGAACGAATAATCCGACAATACTTATATCGAAAATGCGAGATATTTTACCCACTGATTTGTTTAAAAGGGAAAAATAAATTGACATTAATTTGCAATGTGGGGATTGATATGCAAGCGAAAATATCTGATTCCATTGATTATTGAAGTCTTCTCAAGATTATAAATATATTCCTTTAAGGGGGGGGGGGGGGGGGGGTAGGGTCTTCAATTTTTTCTTTTTTTGTAACACGTGCACGAATCGCGGCACATTCCATGGCAGTCTTGCGAGCCGAAAGTGGCCGTTTCCCTGTCAGTCGCGAACCTGTGGTGAAATGACAGAGTCACGCATGCGCAGTTCGCATTTCGTTCACTTTCGTCCCTTGGGAGTTTCTGTCATTCACTTTCGTCCCTTGAATCAATATACTATTGTGCAACAAGGGTCGAAAGTTGGCAATTGCGGCGAGTGTGAGGTTTGCTGCCCGAGCGAAGCGAGGGCTCCAATCACACGAGTCGCAATTGCCAATTCGACCCGTGTTGTACATCATACTTTTTGTAACGAGTGCACGAATCTTCGGCACTTGGAATGGCAGTCGCGCGAGACGAACACTGAAAAGTGAGGTTGTGATTCAAGGGACGAAAGTGAATAACAGAAACTCCCAAGGGACGAAAGTGAACGAAATGCGAACTGCGCATGCGTCACTCTGTCATTTCACCACAGGTTCGCGACTGACAGGGAAACGGCCACTTTCGGCTCGCAAGACTGCCATGGAAAGTGCCGCGATTCGTGCACGTGTTACAAAATATACTATTTTTTTTCAATTAAAATTTTTTTTTTTTATTAATGCTCAACATGTCAAGAATGTTGTATCAAATTTTTAGAGCAATCGGAGCAAAACTGACGGAGATATGAAATTTTAAGCATCCGAGGCTCTGTGTCATTTCGTATATAAGTATTCACTTTAAAGCGATTTTCCCACACTTCATGTTTTAAAAGTCGGTGACCGTCGTACCGTAAAATCTATTGCACCGATCCTTTTGAAACTTGGTACACTCTTTCTCTATGTAATTCATCAGGTAACGTTGTCGAGTTTTTTTTAAATTTGTTCTTTTTTTTTACAATAACAAATTGGCCAATTTTTTCGGCGAAAATCGCGTTTTTTACTTTCGAGCGTTACCAAAAATCGAAAAAAAAAAAAAAATAAAGACTCGACAGCGTTACCTGCGGAAACTCATAGACTAATGAAATCAATTTGATTTTTTGAATTCGGATAATCGAGTGACCAGTTATGGTGGTCACCGCAAAACCACTTTTTTCGGAGGCGTCTCCGGAGATTTGTTGTTAACGGCTTAGTTATTAATCATTTTCGCTCAAATTTTCAGAAGATGTTCTAGAAATGTTGCTAACAGCTGAACAGTCCACTCGGCGTGCCTGATCAGCAAGGCATCCAGGGTTCGGTTACAGTTGGCGTCACAGGATTTTTTCTGATTTTTTTCTGTGTGTCCGTGTTTCGGTTCCCATATTAAATTGTAGTTGTACCCAAATACGTCGAACCGGTGTTGAAGAGGTTGCGAAATCAAGAGAAATTTAGACGTCTAAAAATAAAAAGATAGTGCAGGAGGAGGTCTTAAGATAGTTCTAGTGCCAAATATTAATTTCGCATAAATTCGAGAAAAATGGGAGAGAATTGCAAAGACTTCTCGATGGTCTAAAAATCTGAAAAATTTCATGCACATTAAAGGTACTCAAAATATTAATTTTGCATAATAATATTTCTAAAATGTTATTAACAAATTGATGAAAAAAATGGTTTAACAAATATTTCGATGACCCAAGTTTTCTTTAATGAAAATGATTCCTTCAGTTTTCTGAATACGTATGAATTTTTTCAGACTTTTAAGTACTCTTTGAAATTTGTACATATTTTCCATATAAAAAAACACAAATTTTAAAGAATACTTAAAAATCTGAAAAAATTCATACGTATTCAGAAAAACGAAGAAATCATTTTCATACAAAAAAAACCTTGGGTCATCGAAATATTTGTTGAACAATTTTTTTTATCTATTTGTTAATAACATTTTAGAATTATTATTACGCAAAATTAATCTTTTCTGTACCTCTAATATGCATGCATTTTTTCAGATTTTTAGACCATTGAGAAGTCTTTGCAATTCTCTCTCATTTTTCTCGAATTTATGCGAAATGGACTCTAGGCGCTAGAACTACCTTAAGACTAACAGGGCAAGACAGAAGACTAACAACTATCCACGAGCAATACAAACTTATGAGTCGCAACTAATCTGTTAATTTCTTACTTGAGAATTCTTCCGAAAGGGTCGACAATAGAGCGAAAGAACGGACTAGACCGTACATGTGAGGATGCTATCGAGATCTGTGAGAGCTAATGGCCGGGCGCAGCGGAGCAAATTGTCGACGCATCCATCATCGGGGCTCTGGCTGCTTATTGCTGGTAACGTTAATAACGTCGTTAGTCGAGATATGTCGTCGCATCAATCTCCTGTCGTAAAGTACGATATGGGACGCGTATATAGTAATACGCGAATCCTTAGAAAGTTCCGCTCGAAAGTGTTAGAAAGCTTGCAAAGTTTACGGTCGATTTCACGAGGCTCACATTCATATCTGAAAGTGCTACGCCAGGCGAGAGTTGTGAAGCTGCGAAGCGAGGGAATCGGGTAACATAATGTCTTCGAGAAAGTGTAACCGTTCCGTACGTCATTAATTTTAAGCTCTTTCGTATCAATGCCTATGACAATTATTGGTATAGCCTTACGGTTTACTAAGCCCGAGAAAAAATGTACGAACTTTCAAAACAATTCGATGTGGAATACGCGAGGGTTAAATGCACACCACTACCTAGTCCTAGTAGTTTAGTAGTCGTCTAAAATGCGATAGGATCAATGAAATTGGTCCAATCAGGGCTCACACGAAAATTCGGGAGCCTGTTATTCTGTTATACAGTGTTAAAACTAATACTCAAAAAGATGTTCCAAAGAATGTGCACAAGGTTTACAGTCGGCATTTTTAACAGAGTCTGATGATGGTCAGCTGTGAGTTGAACTCGTTAAGGTCATAATATTATTTGTCGCGTAAATTGTAGTTTAGGGGAACTAAGGCATCGTGTAAATGGTACATAGCATACAAGTATGCATAGCTCTCATGGGAAGAGCAGATCGGACGGTGGTGTGGGCGATCCGCGGCAAACCGCGGTGTTTCCCATTAGCAATGTTCAAGACGCGTGTTCTGAACCGGTGCGCGACGCATTAATTTCTAATTAGTGTCTAACTGGAAGGCCCTGCGGCTGCCGACACCTACGTGATCGTACTCGTGTGAATTCTCAGAGGGTCGCTCGCAAGGTACGACTTCCTCCGACGCAAATGCATGCATGCATGCATGTTGAAACACGGGCTTGTATAGCACCGCTACAGGAGTGCTGAAGGTTACCACTACAGAGCAGCACACCGTCATAACGTTCCAGCGTTGCCGGATATGCCGCGCTCGCCGAAATATTGCGACATAAGAGTTTCCGGGTTCAAGCTTTGTTCAAGAGATACTGGACAATAGATTAGCCTCCCTTTCGTGAAAATAAATGAGTGGATAGGACAAGAAAGTTTGGTAGGCGCGGCAGTTCAAACTTTTAAGGAGATCGTCCCAATGCCTTAAAGCTAAATGACAGTCGGTTCGTCAACGAGATTAAATAAAAATATAGAAAAGATTCTGACACTAATCTTACGACTTAATCCTGTATAGAGATGATTTAATTCTATGTTAATTTTGTACTGCAACGAAATTTTAGAAGCGCTTGCATGCAAACAGTCAAAACTCTTTGTTTTTATTTTTTTTTCAATGGTTTACTATGGCTCGGGGGGGGGGGGGGGGGGGGTATGCAGCCTGGTACTCGTTACTATGATCAATGATTCATCGGTGCACCGTTTGGTTTGAGGAACCATCTGTAGGTGCAACGGTGGCTACGAACATCGGGCTGGCCCTACTACTCACACCTCAGACTGCGTTTCACAGAAACGTAGCGCAGCCCACGTAGCCCAGGGAATTTTGAAGTCGGGAGTTAATCATTTCAAGAAGACTCGTGCTTCATTTTCGGAGCTGAGTCGAAATGCCAAACTCCCAATACGTGGAAGGGAGCGAATGGACTCGAACGAGAAATTGTCGCAAAGGCTTGGCTTCCGTGCACCCGGGCTTCGCGGTTGCTGTCGTGAGTATTCAGGATTGCATACTGCAAGGAAATATACGGATTCTAGTGCACGTAAATGGGCACTAGGACCTTCGCGGCCATTCTGCAATAGTTCGTATATGCCCCTGTCCAAACATCTACAGGTTGTTCGTTATTCCAGCCGGATCGTTCGGTATGAATGTGTCGATTTCGTTAGCGGACCGCGCGAGCCCCGTACGCTTCCTGGCTTTCGGCCAAAGCGTTTACACACTCTGGAGCCACAGGAACGGTGTCGATGAGTTGCGCGTGAGGTTTCGCAGAATTTTCGTCGATCCAGCAGCGTGAAGTATAATCTCAATTAAAACTCTGCACACTCTTTGCTTTCTCTCCGATGCTGCTCACGTATGCATAGAACAAATCCATTAAGTCTGAAAAACTGGCTATCTTGTCGCTTCCGAACACTTTGTCTGTATATCGTACTATCAGCACTCTGGCGGCCACGGTCGGATGTTGCTATTCGAATTAGGCATTTAGTCACTCTGAATTGTTTCGATGATAGGTCAATTTAACAAGAATGTAACACAGCTTCGATATCTCAGCGTCATTCCAACGATACTAAAAACTGTCACCGAATTCTCATTGCAATGTAGACAATCGTTTTTCACATTAAGAGCACGATTTCACCAATTGGTTGGAAGCATTGTACAGGGTTAACCTGCAGGTTGATTCTGTAAAACGCATCAATTTTATTTTTCTTTACCTTTCAATTATATGAATTTTCCATCGCTAGCGCCATGAGCAAAATGGAAATAATTACCTACTTGTCAGAGTTAAACTGACATTGACGGAATCGGAACTATTGAGAAGATTCACTGTACACGGAGCTCACACATAAGCATCGATTGGGTAAAATATTGCATGGCTGACCTAATAAGATCTCTTCGTATGTTTCGTGACGAGATTCTGAACCGAGGAAATCCAAAAAATTGTGGCATACTGCCAAGAGTCACAGAGGGCGAGTTCTGCTATGTTTGAGGCGCATACGGCACATATAATGGGCGTTACGTGCAATCCGGTTTAATTTGATAAAATTGGTAGTCCTCGGTATATCCGGGGTTCACTCTTATTGCACGTTCCTTTTCCCCTTTGCCGATCGGCCATACCCAACGACCCAGCGCTGAGCCGTACCATCCGCTATAACTCAAGCTACTACCAGGCCTACCGACAACGATCCAAGGAGACACACACGGTGTACCTGAACTCGGCATTCACCGACAACGGTGGATGCTCGTGGTTTCTTGGCATCACGAACGCGGAAAAATCACGGAGCCTCGGTGACCCAGCCATATTCCGTTCCGCATTGTCTGAAATCAGGACGTTTACTGCGTCGCGCTTATAATTTCCCCGGGTCTATTCTTCCGGGCAGACTAGCTCCTCGGTCACAACGATGATCATCAGTAGTCCGAGCGGCCCGGCCGTGCGAAAAAATGCACTGATGCCTGTGCTTGCCTGAAATTCTTGCCTACGTCCACCTATTCATTCCTATTAGGGATGTAAATGCGGTAATTTCACGCAGGTAATTACCGAGACAAGGCGAAGGGCAAGAACGGTTTACGGCGAGAAATGCCTGGGCGCCCTGAGCGTGTTGGTTCGACGAAGTCACTGGTAGCTGTAGCAACCGCACTGCTAAAATGTGCTCTTTTACACGAACGATACAGCTACTTTCAAAGTTAGTTCCTAATCGATCCCATCACACGTGAGGGAATGATGAATAAGAATCAGTATGCGTAGACAACAATGACATGTTCATACATTAATTTCTGGCCGCATATTGGCTCCAACTGAAGATGAGTTTAGTAATTATTAGTGTCAACACCTTAAGTGCCTGCATAGGAAAATTAACAGTTACACGAAATCCTGAGTCAGGGCCTTCATCGGGACCTGATTTATGTTTGATATAATGCTTATATTTCCAGACAGCAATAACCAACGTGAGTATACGTGGCTGCTTTTTGGCTGTGGCAATACTTTAAATACTTGTCAAATTGGTGAATGCGCTGAAAAAATGAAACAACGTGCTTAATAATCTTAAGAAGTTATTTTTTATGACGACGGAATGTATTAATCAAGCGATGCGGTAGCATCTTGACGCCATGTATATTACCTGTATTCATAATATCGGAGCCAAAAAAGATAAGGTTCGTTACTTGGAAAAAGCCTCCGGTACTAAAAGGGTTAAACCACCATAGATACGGGATCGATGATCGTTTGCCCTATATATTCATAATCTTGAAAAAAGGATCTTCTTTTCACTTAGCTGTAGCTCGGGGCACTCACGACATTCATTTGTACCCTCCGGCACTCCTCTCTTCCACGGTTCTCGGCTCTTTATCTTCAATATTATATATTGCTCCCGGTCTCTTGCCCCAGCTTGCTCTATATCTTTTTGCACCCTTTTCTCGCCTATCCATCCCGCGAAACGTCTCATCCGCGCCCTCTTTTTCACTGGACTCAGCGAGAACCGCTGCCGAGCTCGCCGAGACGAAGCTTCCTTGCGCCATTCCCTGACGACGCTCGGTGTAACTCATTAGTCCGGGGATTAAGACACACAGCGTGGCGGGCGCATAATGAGGAGTACGGAAGGAAGGAGACTTGGACGAGAGATGCGGGACGAATTGAGGGGAGAGAATTAAGGATAAAAATTAAGAGGATGAGGTTGGCCAGGGGCTTACGCTGCAACTCAACAGCGAACGGACGCTGCAAACTGCGCAAAACTTGGGTCAGTGTAAAGTCGATTTTCAAAGTAAAGAGGGGGGAGGGAGAAATGAAGTAAAAATTGAGCGAAGACGTTAAGAAATTATATTCAGGTTTATAATGCAGTGAATTGCCTGTAAAATAGCACGATTTCGAACTTTCTTACAACTATTATTTTTTACGTTTGCTTATCGGCTCTTGAACGTCCAAAACCTAATTTTGTAATCATTTTTCGGTATTAATAAAAGATCTATTAATTTCGCACAATACAGTAGATTAGGAAATTTGAAGGACAACTTTCCCCGTCTCCGAACGACAGCACGGAATGGAAGGTATGCTAAAGATGTGATAGCGACTGGCAAATCGAAAATCTAAAATTGCAATGACAATGTTGCTGCATCTGCACTGCGCGGGGAAGCGCATCGTATAACGACGCCTACAGTAGTAGTTAAATCGATTAGCTCTTTCAACGTGCACACGTAGCCTACAAACTCGGGAAATTGCAATATCGAATTGCAATGGACCGAGGAATGAACGAAAATATTGTTCCAAGTGTCGCAATTATCCGTGATCTCGTGCAGCGTGGTCTTTGTGCTGCATTGAATAATTAATGATTAACCGTTGCGAATAAATGCTCTGCGAAGCGCGGTATCATCATTTTGGACACGTTGGCGAGGCATTGAAAATAGGAGGGAATGATAACATGTTGTGTTATCAGAAACTATTGTGCCTCGCCATTTGATGGAGCTGGATAAATGAAATACTCGACGGAGTGCCTGCAACAATATATTATCACTCAACTCCGTTTTTTTTCAACACTCTTCTTTTTGAAGACCCAAATAAACGAAAAACGAGTATCCAACGTAGTCCGCACCACACTCCGCATTTCGATCCACAATTGGACGTTCTACCTTCAACCATGCAATGGCTACAAACTGAATCACTTTAAATGTTAGAAGAACAATTGACTTTTCGAATTTATGACCCACGCGTTAAGTCTAAAAAGCATCCGATGTTTTATGTACTTCATAGACTTATTATACAAAGTACGTTATGGAATGAGAGTGACCGCGTTACGTGAGAGTTACGTGAATATTACAAGCTTGGATGAAAGTTCCGAAGCGCCGGGGAAATACTACAGTTTCAAGGATGCGGATAGTACTGGAGTTTATGCAATGCATGTGCATCGTGGAGGTGTAATATACTGCTATCCACACTACGGTTTACGTATGTACGCTTACAAGCGAGAGAGAGTGGCTCAAGGAATAATGGATGATCGCATGAAGGTAAGGGTGGAAACTGTTTCTAGCCTTCCAGTCAGCTCCACACAATTACCCACCCTCGCGCGTAATTTACCCCGACCGTTATGCAGCGACTATAAATATAAATACTGCTTCTTTCCACTGTGGCAGTTTTTCTCCGCGTACGACTTATACAAGTAAGCAGGGAGTACGACGAACGCGAAGACGTCGGCGGCAATGCCCGTCAACGTCGTAATGAAAGGTAACAAAGAGTTATGCCACTGACGGGGGGTAAGTTTCCATTCTTTGTCGACGTACCAACGAACATAGGCTTCTTGGTGAACCTTCGTTTTTTCATCCTACCTTTCACCGTCGCTAGGTGAACTTGCACGGAATTCAAATTAATTTCTTCCTCGCTGCACCCCATCCGCTGAATCTCACCCTACCCAGTTGTCCTACATAGCACTTCCCCTCTCGTCTAAGCTTTTCACGTACTACTATGATATTGAAAATCGTCATCGTCGTCGTCGTAGTCCAAGCGTCCTGGGACGTCTCGCTCGACTTGGAGCGTACCACTACCATGGCTATCGAATTCTTAACGAACCAGAACGTGGACGGAAGTCAGGGAAAGGACGTCAAGAGCGAACTTGGCCCTACAGCGGTGGCACAAGTAGAGAAGGAGACTAATCGCGGATCTCATCAGGAACAAGAAGTTCCCCAGAAACGGATCTCCGTGCGGTACTCTCTAGAGCCTAGCTTCCTTCCTTCCTTCCTTCCTTCCCTTCTTACTTCGTAGCTCTTCGACCTCCTCTTCGGTACGACGCATTTCTCTTCAACCCCAAAGACAATTATCGAGCTTCGAGGTTTCCACAAGTCACCCTGCCAAGGGGGCCCTCTCAACGTGGCCGCGGAATCTTTAGCGACAAGTTGGTGGACAGAGTGAACCGTGTAGACGAAAACACGAGGACGATTTTAGTGGCCTAAATGGAAACGCGTTCCTCGAAAAAGATTAACGTTCATTCCATATATTGACATTCTGGATAAACATTGATGTCATAAAACGTGGCAGCATCCTGATATCACGTTTAAAAAGGAATTTGATAATCTAGAACTCATTCATGATCATCGGTACAGCGCAAACGCTTATAGGTTTCATCACTGATTATTGTACATTTTTAAAATTTGTCTCCGTATATTAAAAATCTGTCCAGGAACGTCTTTTTTAGTGTAGTTTACGACAGATTGTAGTCTGTTTCGAATTGATCAAAAAGTGTTTTCATAAATTATGTCATATCGCGATTGTCGACTTTTGAATGTGCTCTCGAACATACTTGACGAAAAAGGTGTGTGTGAACGGACTCTTTTCTTCACTTCAGACTTCAATTGGAACACTTGAACCTTTGGTAAACAACTGAGAAACTTCGGCCAAACGTTTTCTTTGGCCCTTCGGGACTGGTGGGTAAATTCAGTAGAGAGCAGACGGGAACAGAGAGGCGCGCGACATTATACGCAAAACTTTTTCCGACATAATCTGTATAGGGGAGAAGAAATAACGTCTCCCTTTCTTCTTATGCAATGTTTCATAAGACGGAGAGAGGAAAGAGCTGTATGGCGACGGGCGACATGAAGCGAATAAGAAAACCGAAAACTTTTCGTTTCATCCTGGCATATCACGCGTGCGAATACCGCGGGAGCTAGAGAATGTAACTAGAACAAACTTTGGACGCCGCGCGTATCACCTACGAAGAATCGAATCATTCTGGGAGACTCGGCTACCGAGCGGTCGTGACAGTATGATATTATCAGCGCCGGAAAAATAAAATGGAAAATGTTTTTTATCTATCTCCGCATTCGTGTGATATCAACCGAGAAAGTCGCTCTCGCTTACTTATTTTCTTATCTTCCTGACAAAACTTATTTACATTAACAACTTTGCATTTATCTTGTTTTCAATCATTTTGCGAACAGACATTTTTTAATGTTCCGCCGATTACAGGTGAGAAGCACATAATTTTTATTGACGAAACAACTATCAAAATAATAGCTGAACTAAAATATTCTATTATATTTCATGTAATTTTATATTTTTTTAAAAACGGTCATGGTTGCTCCAACTTTCATAAAATTTTGGTTATTGAGCCGAAATATAGTTAACTTCGACAAAATCTAACAGAATCGGTAAAGCCACTCGGATTTTATGTGATTTTCAATATTTTTTATTAACGTATATCGTTGAAAAGTGCTTTTGACGCAAAGAAACAATAAAGAAGTTAAGGTAGTTAACGAGTGTGCTGATTAGTCGGTGATAGCTTTGATTTATTCCAAGGTGCACCAAGCGATACGATGGATAAACAAAATAGCGCACTTTCCATATCCACAGACGATTATCTGATGCGTAAAGTGAAGCCATTTGAATATTCTAGTCGGGTCGATTACTTGAAAAATATTGTGTTGAAAAAGAAATAGCCAATGCCACGTCGGCGCCTGTGTGGCGAGGTACCACTATCCTGGCACTACCGTTTCGCATTTTTTTGCCCAACGGTCCGTCATTAGTTTTACGATCGCACCGTGAATTTAGATTAACAGTGTAACAGCTCGGGGACAAACGAGGGTGGGAGCTCGGACGACGTCGACGATAAATTTCATATTCCATTTCAAGTATAACGTCTCTCACCACTACTATTTCCGCGGTGCCGTTGCACGCGTCGTGGTGCACACCACGAGTTTATTTAATGGCTGTTTGCGAGTCGCGGACTCCGCCTACGCTTGCCTGAGCACGGTCGCATGCTTGATCAAATTTCACGGGAAAAAATAAGAATTTTCTCATCGACTGCATCAGTCTTTCTGTTTTCAGGTTTTAACGAATGCTTAAAAGGCTAATGTACCCTGGGAAAACTCGAAACAATCGTTAATATTTCTGGAATACAAAATGAAAATTTCAGCGGACATTTAAAATTTTGTAATAATTAACCTTGTGATAAACCTATTTGATTCAAAAATATTGTCTTCTTATCAGAGGCCGAAGCAGCATTCCTTTTAAAATAACACGATTCTTCTTAGCGAACGGCCAGTCTATGAGCGCCAAAGTGAAGTCTGTTTGCTGCCGCAGATTCATTTATCGGCAAATAGATTTGTGCAAGTGGAACAATATTTTGCTCCAAACATACATTTTCGGAGAGAACGTCATAGTCGTCCGTGATGGCTTAAAAAAAAGTTGGCAGAATCGATTACACGCGTCGAAAATCTGTAATTAGCCCCAGGGACCATGAACGCTGGGGTATCGAATGCTGAATGAGCAAAGTTCGCTGGGGTGAGCGAATTTGCCGTTTGCCTATGCGGCAAAAGTGATTGACCCGTCATCCATGTAGGTGCATAGGGTATTCGACGGGTGCTCGTCGAACGGGACTCACGGGGTAGTATTGATATTTTGCTAATATCTACATCGCAAACGTGCACGAGACCCACCGCGATTGGGTTGGAGAAGTATCTAGTGCCACACCGCATGAAGGATGTCCTTCATGTTGGAATCCGGAACGACAGAGATTTGCAAAGAGGTTTGTATATATCTATATGTATTGTATACATATGTCAATAAGCGTTTCTTGAATCACTTACCCTGAGGCGAAGGTCACTGACCGACCACACCCTGCTAGCAAAGTCGTTGGACGCTCCAAGGATGAGGGTACCCGTCGAGTCGAAGTCCACTGACATGACACTCGCGTTGCTCCCAACCAGCATCCCCTTGCTCTCGTAGGCACCTGCAATGATTTGAGTTCGCAGGAAGCATTAGCGTCGACGAGACCCAGGTGTCCTGGCCGGTCGTGCCTAATTAAATTTATGCCGCCACCGGGCTTAATTGCGAGGACGTGCTAGCCACGCGACAGGCAACGGCTAGTATATGCGACAGAAACACCGGGAGCTCTCTTGCCAGAACGGTTGCTAGCACCGACCGAGCGAATGGAACGCAATCACGATTCGCCAGAAAGCTCCCCGCACCTTCTTTCGATATACCGTCTAACAGTAGCTTGAATTAAACCGATCGCATTCAGCCCCTGTACACTATAGCGCCGCCGAGTTTCGCTCCAACTGGTTCGTAACTCCTGGACAATTGCTATTGATTGCGAATGAATAATATATGATTACTGTCACTTCGTTACCCGGTCTTCGTGTGATTCGCTTCAGATTTTTAGGATTATCTCTCTCGTATAGGTAGCTGTTTTATGGAAAGAAATTTTATTGAATAATTGGATCTATAAAAAACCGTATGATCATAAATTAACCGTGAATATTGCATCTGTACTACTTGAAACATAGTGAAAAAATATCCCAGTAAACACAAAAATCGGTTTCGTTGCTGCTCAATTACAATTTCTACTCAGCAACGTAACTGTTATGTTACACCAGTGTCATGTAATAGTTACATTGCTCAGTAGGAAATTGTAATTGACAATTAGCAGCAACGAAACCGATTCTTGTGTTTATTGGGATAAAATGAAAATCCAGTTACATGAAGAATCAATAAAGAGTTTGGCCTCTAATGGTCTGGTAGTTATGACGCACCAACCGCACGTTCGTTTTCGGTCGATCGCGTTTAGCCTAGTCTGCAGGGGAGGGCGTGTCCGCATCTTCATACGAGTATCCGTGTCTATGCACACGGACGGTATTTGTGGGAGAACATGGCAGATTTCTTTAAAAAAAGGTTTGTTTACTTTTTATATTCTTTATGTTGTTTACTAAGCCCTCAAAACAGTGAATTTGAATAGATAGTGCAAAGGTCTACTCTATTACATTATTATATTAACGCGATGATTTTCTCTCAAATTTTTTGCTCGCTACACTTTCGACCATGCTTAATACATATGGATAGCAAACGAGACGCTCTATTCTCTGTGTCAAGTCGTTTGCGCGATGACTATTTCGAACCATGATAAAACAAACCCTCAACAATTGTAACTGTAACGAGAAACCACTCGGACTCAAATAATTGGAATATTGTTTTGTGTTCTCCACACAGCCATAGTCAAGAACCGACTTTGTTAATGAGGCGAAGGTACTAACCCGCAGAAGCGATAAAGTGAACGAGACCAAAGGAAGACGAGGAAGAAAAAGAGAAGCAAAGAATGAAGACCATAGAAAGAGAAGGCCCGAGATCGCTCCGGTGAAGCAATGCCCGTGTAGTATCACTAGTAAATAACGCGAGGTAAATACTTGTCGCCTATCTTTGTAACGAGAGAACGACAACGGGGGACTTGTGTACCGACGCTATAATTCACACCGGCTCTTAACCCCTGCCGCGAAGCTCGAGCCCTAGAGCCTGAATCTGAATAATATAACAAGACCACCAAAGCCTGTCGTCGCCGCGGCTTCTGGCTCGCGTTGCACGCGATACTCGTGTTCCAACGCACTTTTCGAAAGAGTATTCGCAAACCTATAGCATGGATCGTGTGTACCGCAGTGAGAAAGTACGTTGAGCATGAAGTGATTCGCGAGTGCTTGAGCATTAGCGAGTGTTTACTTTTACTCGACTCGCCCCTGGGCACGTACAGTAGCGGACGTACACTGGGTGAGATGTCGTCTCTAGTCTATTCCACTGTTACACTTTACAATGTTGGCAGTCCTCTGGAGGATGGATAACAACAGTAAAGAATCAGCGAAGACAGTCATGAAAGATTTTCTTGGTGACGTTGTCGTATGCGGCTTCGATACCATACCATACCATAGTTCTTACCCCCGAATAGGGGCATTATGTATTGTAACACGATTCCTGAGCTGAGATGATTTGGGGAAGTTGTCCTTAGTAAAAGGCTTACAGAAATACACCCAGGAATCAACTCATTATTTAGCGGGGCGCCGGATTCTTCGATTAAAAACGTGAAGATCTAAGGCGTATCTTATTTTATCGAATATAAATATTAATCTGATACCATTCGAGAAATTTTGTTGCTCACGTAAATGAATGAAAATCAGTCCGGCGAAAAAACTACGGGATAGAATAGACAGATTTGGATGGTAGATTGCGATAATATATGAGTGTATATCTGTATATCTTAAATACATAATCACTATACTGCGTACAATGTACAAAGGGAAGTGAGTACAAAGTCGACTGACCAGGACAAAGCGCCGCGATAAATGGGGCGATAGCCGCTCTTCGTTAATTACCTTTCGTTATGTCCCACAGCTTGACTTTTCTGTCGGCACCACCGGTGGCGAGGATCCTGTCGACTGGTGACCACTTAACAGCGCTCACCTCTCCGTCATGCGCATTCTGGAAGGTTTCACATCAAACACATGTACTATATACAGCTCATAGCAATATTCTGAAAATGATGAATGCACTCTACGTGCACGTACAGAAGGCGTGACGAAATGGAACACGCGTTCTCTAGTAGCTCCTTTTATTATATACCCTTTAAAAGCTTATATTTAAATCTGGAATTGCTTTTATCGTCCTAGCTGCTACGTTCATTTTTTGTTAACTTAGTGGGTCGATGTACAGGATATACGTAAAAAAGAAGCCGAGCCGAGAAATGTAACTAAAACTAATCACAACTTACCCTAAATCTATTTTATACATCGGCAATTTTGGAGCAAAAAAATCCGGCCCCATGGCCGGTTTTTTTTTCAACGTGTCTCATTTCATCAGATGTTACACATGTCATTATCCTTTACATATCATTATTAGGGTAGAAGTACCATTTGTGGCCAATGTACCGTTTGTGGCCATTTCCACTGTAATTAATTTGAAACATTTGTTTTTCCATATTCGAATGCTGATACCTCGAAAGTATTCATACAAATTGATAAGATCTTGAAGCCCATTTTTCTTTTATTTAACAACATAAGCAGTTAAATCCTCTCGAACTTGGTGGCCACAATTGGACCAAAGGTGGTCAAAAACGGTACTTCTACCCTACATCGTATTATGTCGTTCATCACACGGTGCGATAGTACTACCGCAACTTTCGCAAATTTCTCTTAACCAAACCACCACTGGTTAATTAAACGTTTAATACAGAAAATGTTTGCGTCATCTTTAAAAAAAACTCCTGATGATCGCTTTTCGAGAGATTAAATAATATGACTAGGGTTAACAGGGTCTCTTTCCGTCAAATGTTTCCGTCACTTTTGTAAGGACGGTGCAGCGCTTCTGCGGCAAATTTTGTTATGAAATTTTGTGGTTTCGTTACATTCATAGGTGGACTCGAGTGCTAACGCTAAATATATTTAGACATACCAACTTTTTAGAAGACGTTACAGACTATTGTATCGTAATGTATGACGTCGAGAAAATAATAGTGTATTACGACACGAGGGAGAAAACGTGTTTTCTCCCGACTCCGCTAAAATAACCCCATTTCGTGTCCGCAACGCGGGCGGAAAATCCCTCATTTTTGACGCGTGACTTACGCATGCGCAGTCCGCTTTCATTACCTCCCTAGGGAGGTAATCAGCTCATTCCTGCCCGCGCGGGAGTAATGGGAAGCGTACTACGCATGCGTGTCGTCACTTGTCAAAAATGAGGTTATTTTCCGTCCGCGTTGCACACACGAAATGTGGTTATTTTTTAGCGAAATCGGGAGAAAAGTATAGTACGCTACATGGGAGGAGTGCAAATTTTCACCTCGTGTCAATTTCTGCCCTCGCTTCGCTCGGGCATCAAACTTCACATGTTGCTGAAGTTTGCATCGTTGGAATGCAACGAAATTCAGAAAAAAAAAAGAATTCTAATTCATCCAAATTATGAGATTAGGTATAAAAAATCACCATAGCAACTAACCGCTATAAGTACTTTTTATACATAATTTCATAATTTGGGTTAATTAGAATTATTATTTTTTTCGGAATTTCGTTGGATTCCAACGATGCAAACTTCAGCACCATAACTTCACACTCGATGAAAAGTTGCAATTTCCTCCCTTGTAACGTCATGTAGTATTTTTAGGCAACCTACTAATAGAACTCTTTTCGGACCAGCAACATAGTAGCGGATTAGTCTTACCGATGGTTAGAAAAGGAGCATCAATAGACTCTAAGAAGAAAGATAGGAAGAGGCAGGGAGGAGAGGAATACAGGAACAAGTCAAAGATAATTGGAAGACGATGATTTATAATAAATGACAAAACGAAGAGGCGGAAATCGAGAATTGACAAGGAAAAAAAAAGAAGAAAGATAAGAGAATAAATTTACGGAGAAGGAACGGAGCGAAAGGAATGGCAATCCTTAAAAGAAAAGGGAAGCTAGAGATTTGTAGGAAAAAACGGAATTCATGATTAGGACACAGCTATCAAAGTGGGTAGATACGGATAAAGGCCATATAGAGAGAGAGTTGTTTCTTGGAAGGGTCAGAAGGAGGGGTACGTATCTAGACCGATAAGATAGATTGCAGATGGAAGTTTGAGGACAAATAATGTATAATGTGAGGAATAAGAAGGGCGTGCACAAAGAGCGAAAAAGTAGTCATGCAAATTAACGTAATATAGAAAACGGTAAAAAGAAATGCTGTGACACTATAAGCTAATAAACAACGATTTACAAGACGATTGTGTATAATCGGGACTGTCAAACTCATGATAGGCATTTCACGCCGTCTAAATCATACCAATCTACTTATTACAAATAACTAATTGACGAAATCTTTCACTATCAACCGAGAGGTTTTTTCTCTTTCAAAATTACGTCTTCGGTAAGTATTAAATATGATAACGATTGCGTAGATAGCAACACATAAGGCCAACTTTGTAGAAGATTTTTTTAACAAGAATTTAACGCGGGCGCTTGCAAATTGCTTCTTCATCATTTCAATTTTTTTGTGCAGCCTCCTCCTTCAGAAAGTCAAAATTATTGTACAACCATTGGAACCTCTTGTATGTTACATCGGTAAACGGATTGACAGGTGTCAACGTTTATTTTTGTCGTACCGCACACGAGAGTAAAATGACCCATCGATTATCGTGCCTGATAGAGTTTTTACTTAGCTTACATGTGACAGTCTTACATAATCCACAAAATGTTCCACTGTATCTTGTTATAGAGACCACTTTGTAAAAAAATGGAAAGTAATGAGATAGCAATGTGCAAGGTTCTAGTTTTCATTCCTATTTTTATTTTATAACCGGGTAATTTCCACCATACCTTTCTAAAAAGGAAGATTTTCAGTTTTCATGACTCAGTGTGTATGTGAACTTTATCCTTTACGCCTAAGGATCTTTGCTACACGCTCGGAACGATGGTACAAGAATGCATCAGAAACGTTTCAGCCCTTTATTTCGTTTATCTATCAATAATAAATTATCCCTTCTGCTACCACGTGACTGTGTCATGTGTCTCCTCGCACGCTAGAGTAGATTCATTTCATAACAACATAAGACTATGTTTGTACATAAAATTCAACATACTTCAACACAATAACGTTAACGTAAAAGTAGAACTTTAACGCTGTTAACAACTACAAATTATTAATTTACCATATATATATATATATTTATATATAAAAATATAGTATCGTTGATTCTCGAACCGTCGCTCCGCGATTCATTTTTCGGAACAGATAAATTCCTGTACTGTTACATAGGATTGATTAGCCCACGATTTAAGGTATTATTCCTTAACAACTTTTATAGTTTGGAGTTTCCAAGATTACAAAATCGAGGCGTGTCGATATGGTAAACTTTTTATAAAAAATATACGCGACAAATATTCCGATTTTTACTTAGAGATTCGATAGATGCGGGAAGATGTAGAGAGCCAGAGAACGCGTAACGACACGAAAATTTATATGATTGAAGCTTTCATGTGTGTGGTATCAACGTACAAATTTGACGGAGACGGTAGACGGCACAGCAGTCGGTAGACCAATAATTCCTTCCTTCAAACTCGTCCGATCGGGACTGACAGTACGCGTATCTCTCGCCGCGTCCTCCAAGTCCTTTTGCACCTTGGCTTGCCTCTTTCTGCAATGAAACGTATCGTACGTTACAAAACACTGCGGTCAGCATGAAATAAATATGTTGTGAATTAGTATCGAATATCAATATGGGTCGATACGTTAACAAGCAGCGGATGACTTGTTAATGACCGGCAATAATCAGTGTTTTTCTTTTTTTCATGCACACTTCGGTCTTCGCCATTAAATTCAATAAATCTGCAAATAATGTTTATTATGCGCTCCGCAAGAGGTTTATTGCATTTATTAATCGATAATGCAAATATTATACGGGCTTAGCGACACAAATGTAATAGGTCAGATCAGCAAAACACATAACAATCAGCGTTTACATTTGTTCTCCTTTCACTCGCATCAAAATCCCTTCATGGTCGACCTCTCCCAACTTCACTTAATCTCTTAATGGTATAGTAAATACGGCAACCGGTCGATCTATAGAAAAGCAACCAATCAGAAGCGCTACCGACCGTTTTTAAATGTTGTTCGCCCGATCGTTGCCTGCGTTCGTATACGATACAAAATGACCACGAGTAAAATCTAATTGCCTAAACAATACGTGAATAGAATGATGTCCAATACACGTTTTCGTGAGTATCTACATCTCAGCGGATGAAGAAAAAGTAACTAGCGTCACTTGCTAGTAACGGTAGTAACGCTGCAGCGATAAACCTATCTTGTATCTTCGACACCTTTGTTTTCCTAATGATAGCTGAAACTGAATGAAATGTTACCACGTTAGGCACAACAGCGTAAATCATGCTTGTTATATTTTCAAACCAAATTAAATACAAAGATAAGCGGAAATGGCAAATCAATGTGAACACGCTTGAAAAATTAAAAGTGTAGGTATGAAAAGAAAGCGACGTGCGATTGCTACCAGCCCAAAAGTCCGTTCCTCGGTAAGCACAACGTCTCCCACCACGTTGTTTGTTTTTTCCTCCTCTTTTCATTTTCTATATACACTTACCCAAATTTTGATATGGTATGCATCAAAAAGGCTGTCGGGCTGGTAATAGTCTCGCTGAAACGGAAATGTCAAGCAGCGTGAAGTGACAAGTGTAGCAAGTCCATGGAGATATATCGGAAGGAATGACATATTATTTTCATATAAAAAATACATCCGTTTCAAATTCGGGTCCAGTCATATGCATCCATGAACAAGCTTTATTTGCTATCTGTGTGTGTTGGTGAGTTCGTTTACGTGGCATGCTACTAAGGCTACAGTCACTATTTCTATAATTCACTGAAGGTGAAGTAACACCCTGCTGTCGGTATCTGAATTCGTAATCGTCCGACGAGCTTGTAGAGACGATTGCAGCTTTTGATACCGACTGAGTGCGGGTGTTTCTCTGATACAATGGTACACCTCGGAAGATAATCAAAACCTATTTCTGTATTTTCTCAAGGATGATTGAATTTTAGACCAATGTCATTCTCGGTTGATGGAAACTCTGCGGATCAGGACACATGGCCTTTTAACAAAAATGTCGACCTTTATCATAAAATGTACATAAAAATAGGTATACACTGTTGGAGAACGTTTACAAAAATGCGCCTGCTGTCACCAGCGAATAGTACGTACGTTCTCGGTCGCCAAATCCCAAGAAAAACACCCAAATCCATGTCCTGTTAATTGACAGTACTTACGTCGTGCAAAATCATGAACGAAGCTGATCGCTAGTTAAACGAAATCGACGTTACAAGAGCAACTATTAGCGAAATATAATGCTAGACTGAAGAAACATGACCAAGCAGACAGACACGCGAGATGTTAGTAATACAGTTATGAAACTCTAATTTCACGTACAGTGTGACAGTGTCAAATTCGCCAACAGTTTAGATGAAAAAGTAACAGATCTTCCAAGATATGCGACAATTTTAGCAAATGCTTGTATACGCTGTTGTGCATTAAAAAATCGTGATATTA
This sequence comes from Pimpla rufipes, assembly GCA_963932165.1. Classification (NCBI taxonomy): domain Eukaryota; kingdom Metazoa; phylum Arthropoda; class Insecta; order Hymenoptera; family Ichneumonidae; genus Pimpla; species Pimpla rufipes. The sequence goes on along the minus strand of OZ010632.1, from coordinate 11,904,467 downwards.
CATTTCAAAATTCGAATTAATTGATATTCGATTAATAACAAAAACAATTATATTTCTTGCAAAGTTTAAATAGATCTTGTTTGTGTACTTACTTCAAGAAATTATCGTTCTCTTCGTTCATTTTGTCAGCATCTTTCGCTTTGTACTTTATCAAACGTTCGACAAGCTGGCGATTCTCCTCCTGTAAACAAAGCAATGATGATACTTTTCACGGTTTTACGATATTTCCGATTATCGTGATACATTGACCCGCATACCTGAGCCTTTCTAAGTTTCTCCTCCAGCGACGCAAAGGCCAGCTGCAGAGCTTGATATTCGTCTCTTAGCATTTGATTGACACCCTCCAGTTCTTGCTCCTTGCTAACGTATCTCGTCAAATCGGAACGTAGCCGAGCGTTTAGATCTAAACTTTCTGCAAGACTGTAGGTAACATTTAACTTTATTGCAATGTTACAATGGTATATATAAAAACATAAATGAATATCACAGAGTATTGCAGTTTTAAGAAGGACTTATGGATTGAATTTGACGATACAATGGAACCTCTCACAGTGTACATAATGTGGGGGCATGTATGCTAATTGAAAAGCCAATCAGGCACGCGAAATGTTCATGCCTCTCAGTCTCTCTCGCGAAATCGTCCAACCACAGCGCTGATATGTTTCCCAATGTACGCTATGAGGGTGTACGCTATGAGAGGTTCCAGTGTAAATTAATTGTTAAGTTGCGCATGACTGCTACTTCTGTCATTTTGATTATTTTGGAACTGGTCACCAGTATGCAAATGTAAAATGCACGCAGAGCAGGTAATACATATTCATTTGCCTTTGTAAAAGACTGCATGTTAAAAAATGTTGACACAGACAGCGAACACTGATGTTTTGTACAAAAAGAATTGCACAGGTAGCAGTTACTCATCACTTACAACCACAAGCATTGTTACCGCTGCATACCTAATTTCCTTGTTCTGCAGTTCCTTCATGGCCGCTTGCAACTTGTTGTTAAGATCTACTAGCTGTTGAGCGTGTTCTCCTCGTCTTCTGTGCAGCGTCGTAAGCTCCTCGGCCTGAGCCAGCAGTCTGGCTTCCAGCGCAGCTGTGGCACCTGAACTACCAGCGGTACTGCCACTTGTCACTTCGTTTCTCAATTTTTCATTGACTACCGACAATTGCAGATTTTCTCCTCTCAGTGCGTTTGCCCTCTCAAACAGCCGATTATCTGTGAAACGATTGTGGCACAAAAAGTAGTATCATTGATTCTATTATTGTCATTAAAATAGGCTTTGAGTGGAAAAGATAAAATTATTGTTTCACATGAAAGTTAAATCAAGGAAAAAAAGTGCCAGTTCTTTGCGTAGCAATCTGACCACCTGTGAGAGTATGCAACCTTGGTAAATAATATTTATTTGTAGTGCTCGGTATGCTTATTCTCTGACATAAATGTAACTTTCATAAAAGCAATAATGCTGTGAATACAAAATAACTTCCAACACCTCTTTTTTGGATGCGTCGGTTCCATCAATGTCCAACCACGCACACGAAGTTTAGACTTTCACAATAAGAGTTTTATTACTGTAATTAAAATGGGCTAAGAGTTGAAAAGATAAAACTCTGGTTTGATATGGAAGTAAAATTAAGAAAAAAAGTTACAGCTCTTCGCATAGCATTCTTACCAACTGTGCAACTATGAAAAATTGACAAATAATATTTATCGGTAGCACTCAGTATGCTTAGTACAAGACATAAATGTAATTTTTTTCAAAAGCATTAATGTCACAAATAAAAAAATGACTTGTAACGCCCCTTTTTTGGATGTGTCGGCTCCTCAAAGTGAACCATTGGCAAGAAGTTGAAACTTGTACCAACAATTTTGCAAACAGCATTGAGGAAGGAAGCGTAACGTATATTTTTTAAAAGTAATACTCACGCAAACTAATGAGATCCTCGAAGCAGTTGGTTTGCGTTTTATTCCTGTCGCGAATTTGTGAAATTAAATCTCTCCGCCAGTCCCTCGGCTCGCCGGACGTATGGGTTATGCCTTTCTCGCCGCTGGCCATATCGACAAAATGAAAAAATCGCACAGCCCGCGCGAATAACAAGCGTGTTGAGACGAGTGATTTGCGTTTGTTAAAATTTAATATTACTAATTTATATCACGGGACGAGAGGTAAATACTGGAAGATTACACGGCGAGACGGTTTTTCGAATTGTGATGATCACTGTGTTGTGTTTACGCGCGCGAAACCAGCCACAGACGTTTTCGCGATATCAACGCGTCTCGGGGGACCGACGACACTTCGACGTTAATCGAACGGCGATCGCATGACAATCACCGGAACACGGTGAAAATATTTTTATTATCAAAATAGCTATTCTAACCTAAGTATGCCAAAACACTACGCACACTACTCCGGAGCAGTCGCATCTTTCACGGATACCGCGATTCGATGTGTGAAAATTCTGGGGAACTAGATGTTATTTCGGCACAGAAATACTCAACTGGCAACTATAGCATTGAGAGCTGGCTTACTGACCGTTACAAACTACGTAATGTGTGTCCACACAATAATCATTCTCGATGGTGGTATACTCGACGGGTAATGAGCCGTGAGAACTGACTTACCGACTATCACTCACGTCACTGGTAATAGGGTTGACTAGCAATGTCCCGAAAACGCAAAAACCCGAAAACTGTTTTACCCCATGAGGTTCAGTTGTTTGGTGTTGCGCCACAAGAGGGCAGCGATAGAGAAAGGCCGAGACGAGTGGTGCTCAATGAAATATAATATTTGTTTGTAATGTTATTTAATGGAAAACAAAAATGCATAATTTGCATTGGTGCTTATGTACATCTTTGCTCCGCACTTTCTCTCTCTCACTCGCTCTCTCTCCTAGTCAATAGTCGTTGAATCAAGACTTCATGTCTTGATGTCTTTAAGACGTCTTTTTTTCGAAAAAAGATGTCTTTAAGACGTCTTTTTTTCCCGAAAAAAGATGTCTTTAAGACGTCTTTTTTTTCGAAAAAAGATGTCTTTAAGACGTCTTTTTTTTCGAAAAAATATGTCTTTAAGACGTCTTTTTTCCGAAAAAAGATGTCTTTAAGACATCTTTTTTCCGAAAAAAGATGTCTTTAAGACGTCTTTTTTTCCCGAAAAAAGATGTCTTTAAGACGTCTTTTTTCCCGAAAAAAGATGTCTTTAAGACGTCTTTTTTTCCCGAAAAAAGATGTCTTTAAGACGTCTTTTTTCTCCGAAAAAAAGATGTCTTTAAGACGTCTTTTTTCCGAAAAAAGATGTCTTTAAGACGTCTTTTTTTCCGAAAAAAGATGTCTTTAAGACGTCTTTTTTTCCGAAAAAAGATGTCTTTAAGACGTCTTAGTTTCGAAAAAAGATGTCTTTAGATGTCTTAAAGACAACTTTTTTCGGAAAAAAAAAATCTTAATGACATCTTTTTTCGGAAAAAAAGATGTCTTTAAGATAACTTTTTTCGGCAAAAAAGATCTGCAGCGGCATTGATGCAATAGTGCGCACATTTTTGTGGTATTCGGCGCACAACCAAATTTCTCCCGCCGTTGAGCGGCTTAACAATAAAAAATATCTTATTATTCTAAGCATAAAGAGGCTACTTCACGTCTTGATTCAACGATTATTGACTATGAGAGAGAGCGAGTGAGAGAGAGAGAGAAAGTGGGGAGCAGACATGTACATAAACACCACCGCAAAATTATGCATTTTTGTTTTCCATTAAATAACATTACAAACAAATATTTCATTTCGTTGAGCACCACTCGTCTCGGCCTTTCTCTATCACTGCCCTTTTGTGGCGCAACACCAATCAACTGATTCTCATGGGGTAAAACAGTTTTCGGGTTTTTGCGTTTTCGGGACATTGCTAGACAACCGGTAATAGGTTTTGCAGTCGATATGTGACGAATCACAACACAGATATGCACAGCAAAAATGTGAGTGTCAAAAAAATAAAAAGAGCGGTCGGTAAGGTAGATAGAAAAAAAACCGCATTACAAAAATGCAATAAAAAATCTCTTCCCAGCGACTTCTTAGCGGGTCGGGACAGTGCTCATTTTTTGTTGTCCAATGACACCCTCAAAATATCATATCGTTTCTGTACAAATGACTTTTACGAAGTAAGACAACAGACAATTTTTGTTGATATCAAGAACTTTGAATAGCCTCAACGTATTGTTAGAATCCTGCTGTCTCAGATGCAAAGTTTTTCACTCTCAAGAAAGTTTAAACCCATATTCTATTATGCTTTTTTATTGTCAAGAGGACAGAGACACGCGTCGAAACATCGACCCGAGCGCTTAATAATTTTCCTCCTGCAAAAGCTGTTTCTGACACATCCCTTCAAACGTGATAGATATAATTTATATAATATTCACAAATAAATTATATTCATATCATTATAATTTATGCATTGCAAAGTACTCAATTTTATTATACCGCGATAATAACATCTGACATGTGTTATTGATTATATTAAGTCTAGTCAATGTAATCGACATCACATAACTGTGAAAGCTTATTAAATTCCAGTTCACAACTTGAGGTTGTGCATTCATTTGAATTTTTCTAATACAAGCGCTTACCGACAGTGAGTACATCCCAAGTTCCATAAATCATGAACGTCTTTATTGATTTCCACAACGGCGTGTATAAAAAATTCATTAAGGTGCCGATAAAGTTTGCCCGGCTCTTTATTGTTCCCCACTCAAAGCCGTTTTCGAAAAAATAGGTTAAATGGTAATTGGTGGTCGAGGGTATAGAATGGTTAATCGTGTAACATCCAGCGTGGAACTTGGCAGTCTCAATGCTATTTCGGTTGAATCGAATAAATTACTAATGATATTGCTTCGTTCGGCATATCTACGTCAAAGGTCACATCTGGTTGAGTATTGAAAAGGCGCTATTAAAAACGATGACGTATTTACTATTTATCGGAAATTGTTTTTTACGTGCATATGACCAATATGACAGCCAGATAGCTTAATATGTCGTAAATGAGACACATCGTGGTACCACAAATTATTTAACACACGCACAATTGTTTGGCGCAAATGTGAAAGTCGTCAGGCTTTGTTATTTGTTCATTTACTTGTCGGAAAATGGTTTAAATGGACAGAAAATCTCCCCTTAAAAAGTTGGTAGCGAGATTTGTCGACTTTCAAATTTTGGTATCGAAGTTCGAGATTTGTATTGTTGCCAAGCTATTCACGTTGTGAAATTGGCGCGTGATTTTTAATCTCGCGGGTTTTTTGACACCTGGTTTAAATGTTAGACGCTCGCGCGCGGTTATTGGCAATAATAAGTATTTCTATCGTGCGGTGCGATCATTGCAACGCTATTGAGTGGAAAATAGTCGCGTTGTGACGGATGTGCGTGTCGCCTAATGGGTGCGAAGCCAAAATGGATTTCTTATCGATGCGACACCGCTCGATAACCTCTGCTGTTGTACATTATTTTTTAAATATATTTCACACAAAATAACACGTGCGACGTGATTTCGCCAAATTCACCGCTCGAAGAATGTGGTTATTTTTTAGCGAAATCGGGAGAAAAGTATACGCGTATGTAGTACGCTACATGGGAGGAGTACAACTTTTCACCGAGTGTGAAGTTTGATGCCCGAGCGAAGCGAGGGCAGAAATTCACACGAAATCCACACTTTCCTCCCTTGTAGCGTAATCCCTCTTTTAAAAAGTTCATGAGTAACAGAAAGCATTGTTAGCAAATTATTAGAGCTATGATTGGTTGCCAGGAAAAACCGTAATAAACAAAATCAGTTTGGTGTCAAATTTGAAAAATTTGATAAGAGGACGGGAACTATGGTACAGGTTACAAGTCGATATTTAAAAAAAAACAACAAAAATGAGGTCAATTTGGGCGATTTTCGGTCCGGAGACGGATCTATAATTTCTAACAAAAAGATGATCGCAAACATTTTTTTTTTTTTTAATCGAGTAAAAAGTATTGGTAGCCAGTATTTTCGGGGGTACAGAATATACGGCTTGAGAACAATACTATAGGTTACAAGTCGACAGTTAAAATAAAAAAAAATCTGAGGTCGATTTTGGCGAAAAGTTTTTCACTATGCGCGCCAGCGCGTGTGATTACCCTAGCCTTTTAAAAAGTTCATGAGTAATGGCATTGTCATTGTGTGGCAAAGCATTGTCATCGTTCTATTCGAGCTGTGATTGGTTGCCAGGAAAGTCCGTGGTAAACTAATTCAGTATGGCGTCAAGTTTGACATAAAAGAACGGGCGCGGCCGTAATCTTTTGAAGCTTTGTAAGAGCGCAGCAGCGCAAAAGTTTTTCAGGCACGCACGTCCGGATGTGTGATTAGCCTAGTAACTTGTAAAAAAGATCTGTGTGTTGCCGTCGTTTCTCTGCAGTATAAGAAAGGAGAAATATGAGACGTAATTTGTATTTACATTCATATCAGTCTCCGGTCAGTTATGACGAAACGTTTATGTTTATCAGTGGGCAATAAAGGGGGTGGAGGGGACAGACATTTGGACGCAGGAATTCGTTAAATGCCCTATTGAACCATCGAAGCTAATTGCGCACCATCAAAGTTATAACGGTTTGTAATACTGAAATAGCAGACCTCACTTAGTTCCAATATAGAATTATTCGATTAGGGAATTCCTTCTAACCCTAACTAGTCTTAGATTTGAATGCTCTGCAAATATCCTATAGGTACATAGCCATCAACGAGACCCAAAGTTCATCGAGCTTCCGAGGGTTCGCCCAAACACATCTTTTAGCTAACTTACTATTAGGTGCAAATTCATAAGCCTGTAAATCCGTTTTGTAAAAGTCAGTTTCTCTACTGAATTCCGATCGTAGAGCAAACAGAACAACGTTTTAATGGTCCACTTCAAATACACTTTCATTACTTTCGTGCAAATAAATATTTGTATTAACGACATCGACATGGCTAAGCGATTCTGTGTTTGGCGCATTGTTTTTCTTCTGTAATGAGTAAATATGACATAATAGCTCCAACTATAGACTGGTCGATGTAACAATCATGGTGAATAGGAATGACGGTGGATGATAAGCATAATGCACATTGCTGAATGCCCCTAATCGAGCGGAGAACCAGCCACAGCCGATTAGACAGGTTAAGCCTATTAAACTTGTGCATAATGTGTCAACCACATAACTTAAGCCCACGGTATCTTCCAACGTATATCCTTCTTTAAAAATCAGTGGGTAAAATATATCGCATTTTCGATATAAATATTGTTGTCGTGCCATTCGTTCTCCGATTGGCTGTCGGGTTGTCTGCAAGTCGTTGCTAACCAACGAGCAGTTTCAATCGTGTTATTGCATTTTGACAGTTCGGAGGGTGTGCGCGGTTTCAAGATTTGTTGACGTTATTTCGGGAAGGGTATTCGGGGGAAGCGTCACAACGATCAATTGATGGTCACAGTTCAAAACTATATGGATGCATTTTTGACCGTCGTTTCACAGGTCGTTTCGCAGAACTGACGGTTAATTGATCGTCACGGCACATCTCTATGACGTTGACCGATTGGACCGATGCAAGTTTATGTGGCGGTAACGTCGTTCAAAAGCGAACGAAGCCGACAATAAGGACCCTGTTCAATTTTAATGTAAATCGACGCTGCATTGGTGAATTGAAGCTGTATATATTAATTTACCTATAAACGTCGAACGATAACGGGGGCCAAAATGTCACAATTTTGTATAAGTTATCGTAGTGATTTTTATATTTTTATTTGCAATATTGTAATAATATTTTATTTATGTATTATTACTATACTATTCATTTATGTATTATTACAATATTATAATTTATATGCACCTATTTTATTTGTGTGATGATTAATAATTGTATGCATTTACAAAATGCACGGTTTAGGGTACAATATTTTTCCGCCAGGATATTTTCGTCGTGAGATATTTCGGCTGGGATATTATGTCGAGGGATAACATTGTCACCAGGAGATTATGTCGGTAATTCGTATGGGTCGGCCCGTACACTTAAGAAAGCTCTCTCTGACAAGGGTATTAAATCGTAACTTGATATTCGCCTTCATGTGGCAATTCCCACAACAGGTACCGCGGCTGGATCGAAACGAATGAAGCTGCGGCTTCCGGCGAACATACGAAAATCCCTGAGTGACGAGGAGTCATTACCCGGATTTACTCTCACCCGTCTCGTCGCTTTCGCCGTCTGTATTTCGCACAGTCACAATGTCACAAACCAGAATGTAGGGCGCATCATTAGTTGGATAAAAAAATTACGCACGTCGCTGGACTCAGTCCGCTGCATCGCTGTCGTAGGGCAATGGCTGGTATGTGACTGTAGACGAGCTGTCACGACGCAAAAGACGGGATGGGCGCGCAAAAAATGCCAGCTTTAGATACGCGTAGGTTCAAGAATTCGTGGCAAAGGATAAAAAGAAAATATCGACTGGGCGGCACGGCGGCATTCTTCTGTGATGTTTCATCAAAGCTTTAAAGGCAGACATACGGGGGGTTCTCTTCCAATTCACACACTTTTTGCGAATACACCAGGACAACTACTACATTGTTAAATTTATTTTCTTCATAAAAAAAATCTTGTTCTCCGTTTAGTCAACCAATCAACGTCTTCAAGGCGTTTTTAAGGGGGACTTCTACCTTGGAGTACCATTTTTCAGGTGCTCACATTTTATTATTTTCTGGGGAAACGAATAAATATCGATTACTGCAAAATTAAGAAAATGGCGGCGATTTGAAAAAAATCGATTTTTCCCCAATTTTTCTTGTATAAAAACATTAATAAAACATCGAAAAATTAAGTTATCGAAAAAAACCTCCGTCATTCCATGACCAAAGTGACACTGATTAATAATCTACTCTCAATTTTTGTTTCAGATCAACTGTGTGCCTGCAGGAGTGGTAGCCGTTTTCCCATGCCATTTTGGATAACCGTGCTTGTGGACCTGGAACGCCGACAATTTTTAACTTGAAATAAATTCCATTGTATACTTTAAAACGTAAATAACAAATAGAAAAAAACCTGAGTCGTCCACGTTTATTCGTTTCCCCACAAAAAAATAAAGTGTGAACACTTGAAAAAATGGTGCTCCAAGGTAGAAGTCTGCCTTAAGGGTTGCTAAACGAACTAACATTTTTATAATTTTTTGCGAAGGTTACGCAAAAGTAAATTTTTATGAATTTCCATCGGCATCGGGGTGTTAAATGAACTTATTATATTTCTTATCTTTTTACTCTGTCTTACCTTTTTTGCCTTTACCTTTTTTACCGAGACTTTAATTATATCAGGATCGCTCGACTACTCTTCACCCGAAGCTCAACGCGTCTCTCCCCCTCGTAACAAAACTTATTATGAAGTAATTAGTATCGATGAAGCATTACAAAAATTCTGGTCAGGTCGAACGGTAGATAAAAGCTAGCTGATAATTATAGCAACAGGATTTTCATTGAGGGGAGCTTTCAAGTAAGTTTTCAAGACTCTATACACCGCTTCTTGCATATTAGACACTGAGACAACTTTAACATGCAAAAAGGTACAGGGCCTGCCTCAGCTTAGGATTTAATTTTTTTATTCATAATTTCCGAGCAGTATTCCCATCAAAGATCTGTTTGACGGTCGTGGGTTGCCTCACTTCTTTTTTATGAGGCTTCAAAGGAACGATTCATTAACTATAAGACTTTGAAACATAGGCTTATGGGTCTGTGCAAAGACTTATTTTTTATTATTACAAAGTGCTTTTAGAAGTTAGGCTTAATACAACAAAATATTCATTGAAGGGTTATAAACTAAAATAAGCATTGTTTACAGGGCTCAGATCTGTTTTGACATAGTTTTATTTATGTACAGTTGATTGGTCCACTGTTTTCGGCAACCACATCGATCGTAATACTGTTTTCCCTGTCTAGCGGATCTACCCTAACGAAAATACCCACCATCAGACCCACCATGTATTCCACGAAGTGTGTACCTGCCATTCCGTTACTGCTGACTTTGCGTGTTCCACCGTGTATTCCACCACAGAGTGAAATCTGTTCCACCGTGTATTCCACCACAGAGTGAAAATCTGTGGTAGAATACACGGTATACGCAAATTCAGCGGTGGTAGAATGGCAGGTACACACCTCGTCGCACACTGGTGGCTACATGGTGGCTACATGGTGGCTACATTGCCGAGTGTTTTCGCTAGGGTAGTCATGGAAGCGAAGAGATTTTGGATAAAGTCCAAACTTTAAGAGTTCCATCACTCTAAATGTCATCAAAAGTTTACCTGTTTACTAATCTATGAATTACAGTTTCTAAGCCGTGTGTCCGCCAAGCATTTATCATAAATATTACGCAGTTAGGGAATGTTGAACCGCTTTAATACGAGTCTTAGTTTTACAGTTCATGTTCTACATTGTGCATTGGTGAATATTGTTGGTTTCACATGTTCATTTGCGGCATGGCGCTTCTTTCGACCATGATATTTCCTGAAAACCCGACGTCCCACCCCATATCTTTTTCCTGTGTAAGCTCTTGCTAAGTCCAGTGTGACGAGGGTCCTGAGGTCTCGTTAAATGTTCACAACTGCAAACAGCTGCGTCCAATTGCGGCAGTGAACGTATTATTTAACGGCTTCGCACGTTCCGGTCTTTCTCTCTGTACCTTCTGATCCTCGTGTCACTGTGAGAAACAACGAAGTGTTAAAAGAGGAAATCCATACAAACTCACCGACATTTCGAGGCAAGAAATGCCGAGCGAGTTCAATTGAATTGTCCCACCTGCAGTATAAAATTCCGTGAAAAATTAATTAAAATCACGGCAGTGAGAAATTCGTGCCCGAGCGGTGCTGGAAAAGTATGGGAAGAATCGACGATGAATCAGCCCGCATCGACGGTGATGTAGGACCATCTACCTCCGTCCTCGTTGCTCCCGGATTCGCTAGGCAGGTATGACTACCATTCTATGTCAATATTGGCTTACGGTGAAATTGGTTTTTTTTTTCGAGTGCTAGCATCGATTGATAAGAGAAAGAACCATTGTCGATCGATCAGTTGCGAGTATCAAGTGAATTTGAACAGCCGTGCGCCATACGCCACGCGATGCAAGAAGCGCGGATTCACTGTTTATGATGTAGTGAGTTGTTGATCGAAAAATACACAATATTCATGATACTAATCAAGCGGAATGTAAAATATAATCGAAGGTGGCAAATATCTGTAGATCCAAGGACCCACAATGTCTCGCACAGCGACGCACATTAAGATCCACGCCAAACGTAGTCATCGTAATGGTAATCGTTGTGCAGCTTCGCTTTGTGTACTTTAGGTACTTCGGGTTTGGAAGATAATCGAGCGAGGACCAATAGCGAACGAGACCAGTGCAGACTCGGACTCGTTTAGGCGGTTTCCGATCTATTAAGTGAATTACAAAACAGGGGTTTAGCGATTTCGCTTTTGCCTCCGCTTAAAAACCGTTCGTTGTGTCTCCGACACATCGCGAATGAATTAGGTTAACACGTGTAAGTCATCACAAAAGTTTTGATCTTCGCCCTGAAAGAACGGACAAGCGGTGCGGAAGGTAACGAAAGCTTCCCGCGCTGAAACTGGGAGTTGCCGCTCGGCATTATAATTGATTTATATTCCTGGTGAGGCCGGGCAAAGTACTGCACTTCAGGTACTAGTTTTAAGAAGAAACTTTGATAGCGAACTTATCTAAAGTCGTGTAGCAGCGAAAAAAGATATTTAATTCGGGATCTTGCTCTTACTCGGAAATACTGAATGAGACATTTTTATTGCATCTCAACCCGAACGCAAAATTCTGTTCATTTTACTTCAGACTGACGCCTGCAGCTCGACCATCAACCGTGGTCAGTCCATTAGAATTCGATAAGCAAGGCAGATAAATATAATATATTGTTGCGATGCTTCAAAGATTTGCAGCTATGAGTGAACTTCAGAATATCAACCTTCAGCATTATAATGAAAATGAGCACGAGCTCATTTAATCTAGTCAAGATATTAACGCTGCTGTTTGCAATATAGGACTATTCCTAGTACAGACGGACAATTTACCCTTCGGTTGGATACACAGTGTGTCCTGATCAACATTTCCTGCGTTATTAAGGAGGTTTAGTAGGTAGAGCAGGCAGCGAGCAAGTAAGGGAGCGCTCTCCTTGTCCCTTGCAAACAACTGCGTGAGTGGTGGCTACATTGAATAGAATACATAAACTAAAGTACACAGTTTATCTAGTCTTCGTTATACCACTTAATTCACCTGCACCGTGGTAAAACGTGTATCGTGGCGGAGTGAAATAAACTAAAACGGTCTGGTAAGGCACTAAAACTTTGTGTAATTGACGTAGTTAAGCATTTCCAAATAATTCAGGCATGTGTAGATTCCTCTCTGATTGGTGTACCTATTGTTAAGCCGTCCAGTATTCCTGCCATCAATACGCGGGAAAAGATCTTTTACTTGAGCCCCATGTACCTCTTACGGAGATAAGGCAGGAAGAACTTCTATTTTTGCTGACTGCTTTTCCATCTCCCTATGCATTTAGCAAATGGGATGTGTCAACAGGCATAGATGGTACACGTGATGCTGGAGCCCACATCGCAGGTGGATATTCGTAGGCTTATTGACGTAGCTGTAAAGGAACAGGGGTCGTCAAGAATAGACTCACAGCATAATAAACCACCACCTTCGTCTTAAGGAATTTGTTGATACAGTCAACTACACATATCCATCTATGTTTATATATACATACGATTATCATTAATATACATCGTTTTAACATAAACTAAAAATTACTAACCAGCATATGAAACGCTATTTTAATCCTAACTTACAGCTGTTTATCAGTTCAATGTTGCAACAATGCTTGGTTTGTGAACCATGAAAATGATAACCAAGAATCATTTTTAATCGAACAACACGTGAAAACTGCAAAAATAAATACACCTCAGCAATGTAAAAAAATCAGTAAGCCGCTTCTGACTGGTTGATTGCAAGAACCGAGATCAATAGTCTTAGTCGATGTGGAAATCTCGTTGAAAATTACATAGTTTCTTCGTTTTGTCGGAGGGACTAAAATACATATTCTGTTCTTTTACTCAGACTGTAGCAAGGTAAATATTTACAGAGACGCACCATTCGAGTGAAAACGAAAAAAATAAGCTGTTTTTATACAAATAATTATGACTAAATAGAAAAGAGAAGTAAAAATTGTCGCGCCTTTAAAACAATTAGGAACGAGTAGGAGGGACTTTTTTACGACGAATAATAATATTTCGTGGATATAATAATCCACCCCCATTTAGGATCAAAAGCATTAAACATACTTTTTCTTTGGAACGGTACCTGTTCCTGGTAAACACGGAAGGCGCTTTATCATATACGCCAGGTAGCCTTTGCACCCAGGATTTTGATACAAAGTAAAATATACGCTTTATACACCGCGGATTACAGTGTTCATGGACTTTTAAAAACTTTTTTCCTCCGTTGCCGCATTCCATAAGTCATGTTACGCGGAAGTGAAATTGTGGAGGGAGACTGGCTAACATTTGACCAACTTTTTCATACCAACGGTGCCGCATCGTTACGAGCGTGGATAACGAGATAACCGTGCTCGACCACCAAATTACGGTTATTCCTATCTAAACATAATTTTTTGTCACATTAGACTAAAAATGTAAAAAAAACGCATTTATGAAAATGTCAACAATCACAGCCATGACAACGTAGTTGCTTACCAATAATCTGTTTATTGGTAGTATGCAATTACTGAACTGAAATTACTACACCCTTGCCTCAAGAGATAAAATAATTTTGAAAATCGTTTTCTCGAACAAACATATTTGTTACTAGACAATGCCAAATGTTATGTTTGTGCGACACTATACATAGGCCACCCTCTTTTTTTCTTCACTTCGTATTTTCCGTATTTTTCGCTGCAATATCAAATAATTTCTAATCACAAATACGTTGGTCAAATCTTACCAGTTATTTTTACAACTTATAATTTTATACAACGTACGAAGAATTTTGAAAGACGAAGGAATGGAACGTCGAAGAGAAAAATAAAACAGTGCACGTGTACACACGTCCTTTTATCGGTTAACGCATCATATTCCAGACGTGTTTCAATCCACCCCTTGATTTCTTGGTCTGAAACAAGTTGAGGAGCAAAAGGGTATATGCGGCGACGTGCATTGAGCGGCTTATGTTGAGAGGGGTAGGAGGTTTCCTTTTCTTTAAATGATGGTAGCATTTTCCCTCGTGTGAATTTTCTCGCATATGGAACGTGAATTCATCCGGAAGGCCTGCACGTGGCTCTCCGCGGTACTGTGTCGCCATCGAATCGACGTTGATTTGAATCGACCTGAAAGTAAAGTGCAGCCACAGTATGATATCAGAATAACAAGCCGCGTAGTTTCTATTTCCGGAGCATGTACATCAGAACGAGGGTATGTAATCGAGATATAATCATGATATGACTGTTTCGCAGAACGCACACGGTAATTTAACTCAGGGATGAACTGAATCAAGATTATTACAACAAAAAAGTCGATCCAGCAGTGGCACAAGGGACAGGATCCATGTTTGCCGCGCAAGCGCTCGGGGTTTGATATCCGCCGAACACCAATGGATCTTTTTCCACGTGTTTTTCTGTGAGCTTTTCTGTGAGGTGATGTACCAGTCATAGGATAACCGACCGGACCAGGTCGGAGTCTCACGACTTACTGTTACTACCACTATTTCTACTACTACTGAAACTAAAAATGGATGTCAATGAGTTGAACCTAGTACGTAAAATTGATTTCAACAAATATTCAAATAGGTCTGAGTTGAAAAATAAATTGTGACGTATTCGTATACAGAGAAAATTAAACTTGTGTCAGTGTCGACACCAATCTGACCATATTTATAATGACTGCAATAACCTGGGCTATCCTAATGTTGATCATGTCGATCAGAATCAAACGATGGCAATAATAACAATTGTATTTCGATATTTATCTCAAAATATCGTGTCATCGGGTTTCAACAACTGTACCGTATACGGGTGCGGTATAAACCGTGTCACGGGATGGTGTCGATAGACACATCCTTCTTTTTAATTAATATTTCTAAGAGTAATTAATATAGAAGGGCATTTTCCTTGGCTAGTATGTTGCAGTATATGTGTATTTAGGACTGGATTGGTATTTGTAAATATAGCGTACTTTTTTATAGCCGAACATAATTTTTTTGGGAATGGACTTTTACATTCTGCTGACAAAAATATGAATTAAAAGCTGCTAATGAAATAGACATTGTTGAATACGATTTTTAACCGCTGTTCTTTATTGGTAGTGAAGGGTTTCGGTAAAGGAACGGTGATGGGTTTCGGCGTTCCTTTGCCTAAACCCTTCACCACCAATGTAATACACCCTCAGGCACCCTCACGAATCTGCATGTCTTTCCTCCCACGATCCAAACTCGCGTATTACCGGTATTTTTTTTTACTGTGCATGTACATGTTCGCATTGGAGAAGGGCCAAACTTAAAGTTAGATTTCCGTAGTTTCTCAAGTTCCGCGGCAGTGAAAAAGCTTCGTTTAAAACCTAGATTAATTGTCGGGAATATGAACTATGCATAAAAGTTCGCAGACCAGACTATGGACTGTTAAACCAAATAATAATACAAACAACCGCTGTCCAAACCATTATAATCAACAAACTTCCTCATAAAGGTACTCTGGAAATGGAAAATACCTAATACCTGATAACACCGTGGGGGAAAGTGTCGTGTAGGTCTCATATAGGATTCTAGAAGTACGCTTTGAATGGGTGGGCCCTACTTTTGCAGGCGCAATACTAAGATTATCATTTAATAACAAATGCTTTTTTGGATATCATCAGCCCGAAAATGGAAACCTGGGTGGTGGACTTTAGTATATTAAATTCTCACAAAGGGACTCGCGATCTGGAATCTGGAATGAAGAAGCAATGTGAAAGGTTTTACGTCGCTTTACTGTAAATTCTTTCCGGGTATTGCGTGAGGTTTGATGACGTGTTACCACAGCTATAGTGACAAAGGGTAGAACATGCGATCTATAAATGTTACAAACGATTTGATATGAAATGTTCGGCGTGATATAGTAATTGTCGGGCGATTCAACTCACCCGAATGGGAGCGTGCTAGATCCGAACGGTGAAGACCTGCTATTTCCTGCATTTGACGGCTCCTTGCGTTCTCTCGCCCTATCATGCAGCTACATTTACAGATGATTTGCTGAAAGTAGACCCGAAACCTGTGGAAACATTAACGCACCGAGAAATCAATAATCTATTCCGAACGTATTAGTGTACATGTTTTTTCGTCAAGCCGGATGAAACCCGGAGAAAATTGCCCGAGAATATCCGTGCCGCGAGCGTGAGAGGCACGCCATATGTTTGCCCTTAGGCAACGCGGGAGAAAAAAAGTCCTGCGATGCTTGAATGAGTTAAAGAAAGACGGATGCCGGAAGTTTTCTTTTCATCGAACCTTTAAAAGTAGGCCCTGTAAAGTCGCGCGAAATCGCTTCTTATTTTGGGCTTAAGCTGGATTTCTCGAAGGACCCTTCCAATCTTTAAGCTTTTCAATTGAATTCTATATACATTTTCGAATAAATCTTTAACATTTATTGTTGCCTGACCTATGCATCTCTCCCTTCCGTGATAAACTGACGAAAAGGATTTTAAAAAACACTTTAAAAAATGTCCGGACCTCTGTGTTTCCAGAGGAATATGTCCCATATAGCATTTGCACATACATTTCATATACATTGCATATATATTGGCGGATATACAATGTCCAATGGATATACACATGTACATCATATCATATCCCATGTATATGAAATGGATATGTGAAGGAGACACTTTTTTATGTCCAACGAACATACATTAGATATCCATGCGTATATTCAATGTATGTGCAATGTATGTGCGTCATGTACGAATATATTCAATGTATGTCCTATGTATACATAGGAGTATATCCTACATATATCCTATGTGTGATATGTGTACCTAGGCGTAAAATCTGGAAAAAATTAGCCATATGAAAGGTGCTACAAAGATTGATTTTGCATAATTATAATATCAAAATGTTTTTAACAAACGAGTGAAACAATAAATTGTTCAACAATTTACCCGGTAACCCAACTTTTTCTTTTTATGAAAATGATTAATTTTTTTCTGAATACGTATGAATTTTTTTCAAAATTGTCTAATTTAAAAAAATTGCGTTTATTTAGAAAAAATCAAGGGTGAAAAACGCAATGACTAAAAAATAGACAAAATTCATACGTATTTAGAAAAATAAATTAATTATTTCCATAAAAAGAAAAAGTTGGATTGCCGGGTAATTTGTTGAACAATTAGTTTTTACGTTAATTTGTTAACAACATTTTTCTATTTTTATTTTGCAAAATCAATCTTTGCCGCAACTACAAAATGCCAATTTTTTTTTAGATTTTTGTTATTTTTCTATATTTTCCATATTTTGTCGAAATATTGTCGAAAAATATATACTCATAATTATATATGTATATACATAGAATGTCTTACGAATATGTCAGTACCGGATGTTGGCATTCTAATAATTCCAGTATGTTCATAGAATGTCTTTTGGACATTCATGCATGTATATACGGGCATGTATGCAGAATGAATATCCATAGAACATACACGATATATTTTTCACTTCATGGACCTAAAATGGATATACAATGAATATCTGATGCTATATGGGACGTTACAGTTAAAAACGGTAGTAAAAGTAAAAACTCCGACAGCTCGAACTAAATAATTATAAAAGGTTCTTTTCGGGAGTTCGGTTGACAAGGCTGCCAACTTGTGCGAAACCCCTTGAACAGTTTAAGCCACGACATTATCAATAAAAACGCGATTTTATACGTTTAGTCCATTGTTGTCGTTTTATTCATCCCGATTCACGTCTGAATCTCGGGACAAAGGTTACGAGCGTTGTAGAGACCGCGTCCTTTTAACCCTAGACCTATTAAATATACATATATACGTATATCTCTTAAAGCAAAGTAAACATCACTGCACCCTAAAATCGGGAGGGTGAAAAATGGGAGGGTAAAAATTCCCTTAAACGCTTTAAAAGAGAGAGAGAGAGAGAGACATTTCGTTTTCTTTTTTTGAAAATTAAAAGGTGACCCGATAATATGAGAAAACTGCGCACTTGAACTGAAGACATAAACAATTATAATTCTTTTAGAGGGTTATTACCGTGTCTGAGGTATCGAATTTACGCGTAGATTAGAAAATACGACTTGATCTGTTAATTAAATGAGAAATGAGAATTAAGGTAAAAAAGGCATTAGAATTCTGTGGGGGTGTGTTCCGGTAGGTGGTTTATTGGCTAGCCTTTTCATCCTTATTGAAATGAATTCGTTGGCTTCGTTAATAAAATATTTCACTCGCCAAAATCGTTAATTTGTCGATTGCGCGTAGAGCCGATATAGTAAGTAGGAAGTGGTCGCGCAGAAACTACCGGAATCCTGATATCGATCCCCGCGTCACTCGCATGGACTTGAATTTTTCGGAATATTGAAACCGAGCCGGTGCCTGAAACGTTTGAGAGCGAAGTGAGGGAGCCCGACGCGCAAGTTGCTCTAAAGGGTGGGTGTGAACGTTCGGATCGGATAAGAGGGCATCGACGCGGCGAGTGCTGATTTCTTTCGGGACCTCCACAAGACCCGTCGGATTTCCCCGAACGCTCCCAGTGTCGCTCATGTCATAATGTCTGTCTGAATCTCCGCAATTTAAATTCTTGAATTGTGCAAATTGATTATAGAATTACAGTCGTACTTCCCGGAAGCTTGTCCACGGTATTCTTTGCATATATGATTCAGTGCATTGCAGAATGGATTTCTTCACACAAATCCTTCTGCTCTTCATAAATATTGTATTTATAACCTCTGGAAACACCACTTTATACATGATCTTGAAGTATAAGTTGTCTATCTAAGTAGAAGTATAAGATGTCTATCTAAATAATATTAAAGTATATCCCTAACAGTCCACTTGTGGACGACCCTCACTGTGGGATTGTCCAGCCTTGATGTATCAATTATTATGAAAGCCAATTTTGGCATACATTTGTTACAAAGGACCATATTCGCATATAGTAATCACCCTTAGAATACACTAATCAACCTTAGAATACACGTTTGCCAAGAAATATGCATTTTGTTTTCAGCATCGATATTTTAATGTTAATATATTCACGATAGTTACCACCCTGTTTTATTGCCTAGTCCAAGCTCCGAAGGCTTCCCTTTAACGGTTGTTCCGTAATGTTGAGTCACGCGCGAAAATCTCTTGGCGTACAGTATCGTTTCCATCACCTGCTATTTTCTTTATAGTATCCGTCTCCCTACTGGCAGAGTCTCGAGAAAGTGATTACTTTTTTATTCACTCCACACTAACAGCTGCGATGGATTATATTACTTCGGGAGCATTCCGACGTTCTATCTCTCTCTCCGTTTTGCGTGGTCATTTAATTAGTTTCAACATTATATAATTTTCACCAACTTTATAGTTAAGAGAATACATAGCTGTTAACTGAAACGGAATACGTTTCAACTTTTACCACAATTATGATGAAACAATTGGAAGGCACTAAACGTTCAGGTCGCGAGAAATTGAAAAAACTAACTAGTTCTCATAGAGCTCTGGGCAGGTATTTCAAACTCTGGGCAGCTATTTAGCGGTTGACGTCAAAGCAGGAAATGGCTAGAATGAAGATTAATATTTGTATATAGCGATTTCCCACAGGCGTGCCGATGACTGAAACAGTCTTACAATAACGAAGTCTCCGCCCTTAGTCTCAGAAACAGATAACTTGGCTGTGACAATTCGGGCCCCGAGCGAGGTGATATTTCGCGGAACTGCGCGATTGTTCCGTACCGCGAATTCAGAGCTTTGTCTCCCCGTGTCGTAGAGTGCGCCCTGCTTGCAAAGTTTCGCAAACTGCTTTAAAGTCTGCAAAACTTAGGATAACTTTGTGATAAAATATCGTTTTGATATTTTGTCGGCTCTCCGATCGAAATTACTTGGGGATAAAACAACTTGGTTGGTGAAAATGAATGGGACACAACATTCGACCTTTTTAAACTCACCGCGTGTTCATCCAGTAGTAGATGATGGGATTCACCATAGCGTTGGACATGGCTAGCCAGTAGAAGCTCAGGTATACGTGCTGCACGTACGTGGTGCCCGTGAAGCGTCGATGGTGATAGAGGAAAATGAAGAACCCGTGATACGGCAGCCAACACACCGCAAATATTGTCACCACTATGATGAACATTTTCACAACCTGCGAAAAGAAGTTGAAAGGAATGAAGCTTAATAATGGAGATTGATCGATTGATTTCGTTTCCTGGAACGTGACCGAAAGAGGGTCACGACGAATCGTATGAATTAATGGTTAACCCTAGCTTACTGCTGTCAAAAAGTGCCCCTATATTTACTACTATATGGATCTGTCGTACCCTACGTACTTTGACGAAGAACAAATTCCATATATCTCTCAACATTTTCCGAAGTTTTTCTGTATTAAGCATTTTGGTAGGTCTTTTACGAACAGCTTGGACTTTATCAAATCCACTTGAGCTGATTTGTATATTTGATAAGCGAAGTTGATGCGACAGGGATTTAAAAAATTACGAGTACGGCTTTCAATCTAGGCTTAAATACTGGAGCTGAATTTGTGAGAGAATGACAAGTGCTGAATGAAATTGAAGACGATAATGAAAGCCGGGAATAAACCTCAGTAACTTTACGAGGACTGCAAATGAATAAAGCGCGAGAATGCATCGGCGTAATTGTTCTCTGCAGGGGTTCCACTTTGAGATAGCAATCTGCATTCAAAGACGGAGATAATCGTGTGTATGTGATGTGAGATTCGAATGAATGAACTTGTGGCCAAGTTTTGGGAGAGAAAATTGAAACTACATTTCGATATATCATGAAAAAGTTACGACTATATTTACCTTGCGTTTTGACTTCATTGATTCTTTCTGATGTTGTGTGTGCTCCCCTATCGATTTCGAGCCCCACAACTTGCGCCCCATGAGTGTATAGCAAACTGCCATCACTGTTATTGGTAGGAGGTACGTCACCCCAAGGAATACTAAGTTATATCTGCAACAGAACATAACGAACACGCTTACAATCAGATGATATCGAAAACCTGCTAATAAATGTGTTCCTTACACATTTATTATTAATAAATGTGACAATCTTTTATCTCGCAGAACACTGCGAAGTATGAAATCGCTATAATAATAGCGTAACTCCCTATGCATGGCACGCATAGGAGACATTTTCAATAGAAGACAAGGTCAATACGTAGTACATGGGTGGGTTAGCGTTCGATGCATCAAATCTGACCACATGAGTTATGTTAGTGATCACTCAATCACCAAAACGAGAAATTCGTTTATTTTGCCAAAATATTGAATAATGCGCATACCGTGTGAAAGCAATTAAAAATGGTTTATACCTGACAATCATGACAATATTTTATATTCATAATTAATACAAACATGTTTTCAGCAATTAATGGCCCCGATCCGAATTATGATTCGCATTATCTCATTCATCCAGCTTTTTAAAAAGCCAGCGGAAGCTGACGTTCATGTGAACGCGGTTTTTCAAAACTGATAATGTACTAATAAAAAATAGCTCCTGTATTGTTTATCATTTCTCTGTTGTCTGTTTTCGTGTGAAATTACGAAAATATTGGCCTTGTTATTTTTGTCGATATGATTTTTTCGCTTGTCGTTTGATTTTTATTTATTTTTTTCATTTTTTCATGTTTTATTCTACCGATCGAACAAATATCCAAATAAAATGCTTAAAAAATGCATAAATGCTTCGTTTGACATGGTTAACGATGTAAAAAAATTAGGAGGAGATTGGAGATGTTCGGATTTTTTGGTCTGTGAAATACCGTGGAATGAGTTATGTATAATCACGGAATATGAGGTATTCTGCAACAGTTGTGAACTTCCGACTGAAGTTTCAATAACTTCAAGCGTGTAGATTCTGTCTCGTATATTCTTATTGGACAGGAAAAAAACATCATAAAAAAGTTATAATTTGTCCGCTTCCCGCGTCAAGGAAGATTCTGTTTAGTATAAAATGATTCAGAATGCTATTTACAGGTTCAGAAAGAAATGACTCTGTATATAAATGAAATACCTACTTTTATGTCCGTCTGTCTATTCCTCTTGACACCCCGTAAGATAAGACGCTGAGATCCGATGTCTCCTGATATCCCATGCCTACGCATGAAAAACAGGGTGTCTGATGGACACCCTAACAGTCCTCAGCGGGTCGGGTTATTGGGTTGCCAAATTGAGGCAGAACTTTCATAAATTAAGTCACAGGGTTGTCAAGTAACGATTCATCGTTCTTTTATCGTGTGTTCAACTACCAATCCAATATATGTATATTGACAAATTGTGTGCCCCTGTCAGAAGTCAAATGACACCCCCTGTTAGATTCCAAAGCTTTGCTGCCGCAGCAACTGTCATAGATGTAATGGGAACATCACGGTCTTGCATCGTTCTTGACTTTAATCGGACATGACACACTTAAAAAATACCACATTTATCATAACGCAAATCGCAAACCTCCAGTAAAATATGTTTTACAGGGTTCTGAGATATCTATACGCATCGTGTTTCCAATAAAAGACGAAACTTTTTAACAATTTTTCTCCCTGACATATTGCAACGTGATTGCACTTTGAAAGTCGCTGCTCCAAACTCGTTTTTAACACTACCATTTTACTACATTACGTTACTGAATGTTGTTCTTGAAAGCTTTAACTTCAAGAAAGCGGCAGACAGAAACTTCATCTAATTGACCACCACTTTTGAAGTTCAAATACTAATACCATGAAATAAATCTTTTATATTTGGTGTTATGTTTCACGTTTCATGAAACCTAAAAATACAATCCCTCAAATAGCGTCACAGCATTTGTCATTGAGGACGATAAATGACAAAGTAAGTACACTGGATTACATTCTTGTTACTCCGATTACGGATTCACCGCGCAAGCTCTTAAATTGCCTCGTGATCCCGTTACACAGGAAGTTTGTTTCGATTGTCTCAAGTTCTTAATCCTCGAGTTAATCCAATTACAATTGCCCTTGAACGAGGGCATAGTTCGAGAAAATCAATACAGGGTATACAACTTGGATAAAAAACACTTTTTACGTCTGCTGACTAAACAGATTTATTCCATTGTCGTAACTTTTAATGTATGTATGACTGCGGTATGGCAAAACATCTCGTCATTTCTAACAACATATCGAATGCAACCGTTTCTAATTAGGTCGATGTACTTTTGCAGGTCCCACTGGTATGTGTCTCAACCCAGGTATGTTGTGCACTTAATGGCACACCGGTACTAATTTCCTTCGCGGAGCTCCCTCGGCCACAACTAATTGAAGCCTTGCTTTCCCTTATCATCCTCACGTCGTGTTGGGCAAAACGAAAAATAGCATTTATATACACGAATACCCGAGACCTATGAATAGACGATCAGATAGATCTCGTCGCCGATAGCTTTTATGACAAACAATGATGTAGAAGAAAACAAATATTGTAGTAGAGATTCATTGTAACATCGGGGTATGATGATAGAAAATAATCATTTGAATCGTCGGAGAAGAAAAGGCGACTATTTCAGGCGTAATGTCATAGTCATCGAATATTGTGAATTATTAATGGTGTCATTGTGTCGGCGGTACTCACATGTACTCGGCTCTACTGTTGAGATAATCGCCGTCAGGCCACAGCAGGTAACATATTATTCGTGATTTTCCATTCGAGTACCTGCAAGAAATATACAGAAATCCAATTATTTCTCGCGAAAGAAGAATAAACATGGACAAGATAAACCGCCTGTTGCTGTTATTACAACAGTTTTATTTCACGCTTTATTTCTTCCTTTTGTTGCAAACGAATGACATTTTAATTAAATATATGCGTGGAAGATACATTTCTGTATAAAACGAACAACGCAGCCAGAAAATAAAAATTTCCCACATTTATTTTTTCAGCCAACCAATCAGGATTACGGGTTGTCTGAGGAAAACATGATGAGATTATTGTCTCATTAACTATAATATTTTCAATCACTTAAATTAGTTCAAGTTTGTAGACGAGAAATATCCCTTTTTCTTCAATGCTTAAGAAAAAAAGTTGCAAAGTAGAACTTTGCACATTGCTTCCACATTAATTTTCGTTCTTCACAAAGCCACCTCTATGAAGAAGCTTGTTTATTTAACATGTTGGCTTCCTCATAGAGGAAGCTTTGTGAAAAACGAAAATTAATGTGGAAGCAATGTGCAAAGTTCTACTTTGCAACTTTTTTGTATTTGAATAAAAGAAAACTCCGTCACAAACACCGTCACATCTAATTTTCATTAGATACAAAGTTCTGTCCTACTTTCTTAACTTTTGCGGAAGTTATCGCGAAAATTTAAATTTTTTGAAAAATTCAAAATGGTGTAAAATCCGAACGACTTTACCGATCATCACCAAATTTCGTACGTAGCAGGCCTGTATGTTGTTTTTCGACTGTGGATCATTTCGGTTCCTTTGTTAAGATTCGATGTGATTTAGAGCAAAATATATTTTTTTCGAAAAATTCAAAATTCAGTAAAATCCGAACCGCTTTACCGATTTCGTCGAAATTCAATACCATACAACATTGAACGTATCTTTAGTTATAAAGAAGTAGTTAGCCAAATCGTCGAATTTTTACGAAAGTTAGAGCGACCACGCCCTTTTTTCAAGAAATTAAAAACTACATAAAATCTGAATGACTATATATGTTTTGTCAAAAATCGCGCTATTCAAAGAGGGGCAACTACTCTACTTGTGTGACACACACACACACACACACACACACACACACACACACACACACACACACACACACACACACACACACACACACACACACACACACACACACACACACACACACACACACACACACACACACGCACGCACGCACGCACGCACGCACACGCACACGCACACGCACACGCACACGCACACGCACACGCACACGCACACGCACACGCACACGCACACGCACACGCACACGCACACGCACACGCACACGCACACGCACACGCACACGCACACGCACACGCACACGCACACGCACACGCACACGCACACGGACATCTTTTCTAAACCACTTTTCTCGACGTTTTAGGTGATTCTAAGCATATTGGCATGAAAATCTCGAAAAAAACAAATTTCACGAAAACAAAGCTTCCTCCATGAGGAAGCAAAAATGGTGAACTTGAATGCGAATTATCTTTAAAACAGTACAGTCGAGTTATGTTTTAGTGGTCTTCAAACGACAAAGTCGAATGTACTTTGGTAATGAAAAATAAAAAGGTAAGGTCAAGTTACTAGGTTTTTATTGGTGATCTACCTTAATGCGTGTAGTGCCCACGAGACTTGGGCAAGGCCTCATGAATACGTACTGCCCATTCAATATTCTAATAAGGAATTACCTCCTGGTCATCGTCGTAGAATAAAGTAGATAAGGCAAGGCCACAAATAATAAATTTTCAATCGCGTTTATGAGTTGTCGCGAGAAATGTTAGAAAATCTCGTTTCACTGACTACGTCGATCTTAAGTGTTTCAATCTAGAAATAAGTAAATGATTAGGAAATGTTCCCTAAATAGGTGCTTTTGGAAACCTTGCTTATGATAATTAATAACCAAACGTCTTTGCCCAGTCACAGGCTGCTTAATGTTGTCATTAGTAATAGTTTTCTACTAGCATTATTTATATCCGTTTATAAATTATACATATATGTATATGTGCCATATTATGCGCGATAAAACAGCAAATCCTACGATGGTTTTTGAAAATATTGATCAAATTGTTACGATAACCAAAACTTCAACCGTTATAGCACTCTCCATTCTGACAGTTCTCATTTGTCAGAGCCAGAGGGAGTATCTCACTCTAATTTTACCACTCGAGCCCCTGCAGATGTGTTATAATTCTACCTGTTAAACACTCAGTGGGGCTCATGGCACCGCAAACGCCACACTTGTTATTGCCTGAGCACGGTTCAGACTCAAAAAACTACTTTAATCGTTTGAAACGTGATGACATACTGGTATTACACCTACTTCCGTTCGGTATTTCTTGAATAACATTTTTTAAACCAAGTACCAAATTTCAAGTGAATCATATATAAGGTAAAATGTATGCTTAAAAAAGTTAAATGATTTTATTCATAGAATGAAGATTATCGGTACAAAGCGGTTAGTGCATTGATTAGGCATTGTGATGGTGCGTAAACTCCGTTTAGGTTGCAATTTAAAAAATACGTCTATAAGTTATTACTCTGTAAGATTATTTTTATCATTTTCGTGAAACCATTTATTAATTCCTCAATTATAAAATAAGTTTACAAGCTGGAATAATTATTCCATGGAATAGTTAATTTTACGATAACGTAATGAGTAAAAGCGATAATACAACTTCAAGATTTTAAGGCTCCACTATGTTCTTTTCCAATCAGATATCTACCGTAAACAACATTTATACCTCGCTTGAAATGAACTTCTACCTCACTTTGCCAACTCCGATATATCTGAAAACTTTCGAGGACCATATTAATTCGATGACGGTGCTTCGCCTCGTCAGTTATACTTTCTTTGTTGCTGGGAGCAATACATTTTGTGATCTTAAACTGTATATTTCCTTCTACTCTAGCAATATAAACACAGAGCTACAGCAGCGAGCGCAGAAAAGGAAAAAATTACGTTTATGAATGAATGAATAATTCAGGTGATGAGAGCAATCTCTTATAAATCACCAACAGCAGCCTTTTAATATGATATACAAGCCGATCTCACGGACTTTCCTGTTTGATTAAAGCTAAAAAAGTCTTTACAGTATTCTAAGACGGCCGTTCTGCTCTTTCGTCACAGAAAGTGAACTACTAGCATTGCTACATAGTCATGTCTTTCGTATTGATTATTACTATAAGCAATCGTTGGAATCGACAGAACTCTTTGACCGTAAATACATTCAGAATTTCATCCGACTATGGCCGCATGAAAAACACAACATTATAGATATTGTTAATTTGATTCTATTGGCTATTGGTTTGGTTCTATTAAGTGTTGGTTAATTGATATCGATTTCTTATTGATACCCACCGTGCACGAAAAATTACGTTCATACTGGTTTCTCGTTATCGTTTTTATTCTTTTCTTAATTATGGCATGTGATTGTCATTTGTTCGTGGACTGAACTGAATCGATAAAAGACAAAGGGTAGGGTCAAAGGGTCTATGTACCTGCATAGTACATAGAATGGAAATAAAAAAGTAAAGCTCATCTCCGGGATATACTCTATATATTTTTCAATTGAGTTTTTTTGGAATATTTTCTCATTAACGCTATCTCTTGTAGAAAATCTGTGATGTTACATCCGGTGCCTCTCAGGCACTGTTCAGGATATGATCAGGACTATATATCAGCTCTCCCAGGACCTTAGCAATGCTTAACTCCAGCCTGGTATTACGCTTACACATTACGATACGAGGGATTCTGAAATGTTCAACTCTACTCAAGACCCTTTCACTTTTCAGCTAGCACCTTTTTTATAGATCCGGTGTAAAAAATCTTCATCCGGGACCCCACTTGTGGGTCGAACGGTACGTATGTACAAGTTTCATTTTGTTGTTCCGAAGCGATGATGGAAAAACATACGATGAAGTGTTTATTCGTGAATTACCTTATATATCCATGAGATATGGACAAGGTTTCATGAATTCTCACTTCACCTGTTCAGTATTATA
Source organism: Pimpla rufipes (assembly GCA_963932165.1). Taxonomy (NCBI): domain Eukaryota; kingdom Metazoa; phylum Arthropoda; class Insecta; order Hymenoptera; family Ichneumonidae; genus Pimpla; species Pimpla rufipes. The sequence goes on along the minus strand of OZ010632.1, from coordinate 11,876,528 downwards.
ATAATTAATTACCTTCTGGTCATCGTCGTAGAATAAAGTAGACAAGGCATCGCCAGCAGTGCTGACGCTAACCATATTAGGACTAGCGCCACTATAGTTCTTCTGCGTGACATGTGATGCTTCAGCGGCCGCATGATGGCCATGTACCTGCAACAGAACGTTTAAAATTCTAGCGCTGTTACTCTGTATCCATTTGGCATAGCGAATAATTAACAGGTATGTACAGCACGTGGCGCACTAACGAACCCAATAAACCTGCCATACTACTATTTAGTGGGAGAAACATAAAGAAACAAAAAAATGAACGGCGGAGGAGAACATGTTGGGCATAAATAAACGCCAGTACTGGGTATTGTAGTATCGATGTATTGCGCGCAACGAGTATAAACCAAACTCAACTGAGAGAATAATACGGTGGGAGCAAGACACATGGTGTGATTTTCTTTCAGACACCAATAATTGGTCATCAAATCGGAATTTATTATTTTGTCTATAAAAATTGGCGGAGAATAGTACATTACACGCTTCGTGTGTGCAACGAGGACGGAAAGTAATCTCATTTTTTACAAATGACGACACACATGCGTAGTACGGTTTCCATTACTTCCGCGCGGGCAGGAATGAGCTGATTTCCTCCCTCGGGAGGTTATGAAAGCCGACTGCGCATGCGTAAGTCATGCGTAAAAAATGAGCGATTTTCCGCCCGCGTTGCACACGCGAAATGGGGTTATTTTAGCGGAGTCAGGAGAAATAGTACATTACGTTACAAGGGAGGAAAGTGCAACTTTCCACCGAGTGTGAAGTTTGATGCCCGAGCGGAGCGAGGGCAGAAATTCACACGAGGTGAAAAGTTGCACTCCTCCCATGTAACGTACTATACTTTTCTCCCGATTTCGCTAAAAAATAACCACATTTCGTGTGTGCAACGCGGACGGAAAATAACCTCATTTTTGACAAGTGACGACACGCATACGTAGTACGGTTCCCATTACTCCCGCGCGGGCAGGAATGAGCTGATTACCTCCCTAGGGAGGTAATGAAAGCGGACTGCGCATGCGTAAGTCACGCGTCAAAAATGAGGGATTTTCCGCCCGCGTTGCGGACACGAAATGGGGTTATTTTAGCGGAGTCGGGAGAAATAGTACATTACTATACGAGGGCGGAAAACCTTTTTCTCACGAATGTGAGTTTGCAGCACTAGCCGAAGGCGAGTGTTGCAATCACACGAGTTGAGAAAAAGGTTTTCTGCGGAGTATTGTACGAAATTTGACTTTACAAGGTGTGAAATGAATGTCCATTACGACACCGTGTGAAGTAAAAGCTATTAAATGATAAGAAAAAGAATCGATCGGAACTCAAGCTGCAAACATAGCTATGCCATTACTGCAATGTCAGAAATCCAGTGTTAAAATTAATCCAATGTGATATCCATATAAATCCACTTCCGCGTCCAGTGTTGATGCATAAGTAATCGATATGTATACCGCGTTCCTTGAATAATGGTCTCTGACACGATATTGTAACTTTGCTTATGACAGGCGATTTATTGGAGAAGCACCATTTTTTTATAAACTTGGATGTGACCGTTACTAGTCTCCTTAGACTCAACATGTGACATCTGAGAAATTCTTTCGAGGATATAGATGCATGATTAAGTTACTGCTGCTGCTGCTGCTGAGCTAAGTGCCCGTATTTCAGAATTAAATGCGAGTGGTGGATTTAACGTCAATTAGTGAAAGTCGTTGCTAATACAAGTCGATTTCGCGAGTTGCCACGGCTTATTGAGAAATATCTCCAGAGCGCTTCGTCTCATCTGAACTGATAAACCTGATGTGTCTATCCTTTGCCAGCTAAGAAGCAGCTTGAAAAACAAGCGTAATCTGCTCGGAGAGCACTCCGCAGGGGCCGTTTTTACACTCCGAGAGCCGAAGATTGATACGGCTAGAAAATACTTTTCCATCGGCGGCGAGTCTCTAACTACCTTTCATCAAATATGAACTGTGGAGCGGTGAAACGACTAACAGAGGCGCACTTATTGATAAAATATTTGGAAAACGCCACAGATATACGCGAAACTTGGCGCTCACCAAGCTTAATTCATTTGCTAACAGTCTCTGTAAAACTGTTATACAAAGGAGAAAAGGTTTCACGCCCTCTTCGGAGACATAAAGATGGACATTCGAAAAATCGAACCATTCATCTTGATATCAATTCTTGAAGTGGGTATACATTCAGAATACGTTGTTCATTGTTACGCTTCGACTCTCGGCTGGATCGAATACATTGAGACAGCGGCATTGAATATTCTCCTTTTTTCACCAACGAAGTGTACTTACTGGGGAGCAAGGAGGGATATGAAAAAAACACAACGAAAATATGATGTATAGCTTTTTCGTATCTTTGGGTTGACATCTTCGAGGACACATTTATCACTCTCGTAATAGCCGAGCAGATTATAATCAAAGCAATTCTATTTTCATGCTGGCTGACTTTACTGTCACGAAGCTCCGGTTAAAAACGAAGGGAAGAATGCAAGAGACGTGATATTGATTTATCTACAAAAATTCGCTCGTAACTGCGCCCCCGTTTGTCCGTGTCTCTGTCTGTCTGCCGTGGAAGGGTTACAGCCACTTTAATCGCGTGAATCCTGTCGTGCCATCGTCCCAACGGAACCTTTTTTCATTGTTGACGGTTTGTTAAGGATCCCGGGAAATTGCTACACGCTAACGGTCGAAGAGAACAAAACAAGGATAAGAAGGAGAGTACAGAAGAAAAATAGAAAAACTGGTCCGAAGCATCACGATGATAAACGGTCTTTTAAAATTTCACGTTGAAATAGCACAGCGTGATCTATCAAGGCTGCACTTTATGGCGCGTGCAATATGCAATGCGGATACCATATGCGACAAATCTTTCGCGTTGGTAGCTTATTCTGTACCATTGGTATTCATTCAAGGAAACGTCGATAAATTATTTTCTCGTGGCCAGACTTGGCGAGAGGTGCGGTCAACGGGATAGCCACCGCAGCGTGAGGATTCAACCCAGCTTTACCGGGAGGCATGCGGGTCGTCCGGGTTTACTCGTGTCTCTCCTCGAAACTTTTTTCATCGTCGTCTGTGAACTAGCCTCCAAGCCTGACGATATAACTCGGTGTATTCTTATTCATGGCAATGGTGAAAAAGTAAAAAAAAGTATATTCTAAGTGTGTTTTTCGGTGGAACGTGCTCTCTCCATCTCTCACTTTCGTTCTTTGTAAGCAAATTTAATAATGTCTTGGATCATGCAGACGGGGGACGGAAAATCTTGTGAGGCCGCTGGTCTGAATTTAAATTTTTATCGATCCCGCGGTCATAGTGTGTATTCGGGAAAAGATGCGAGAGAGCCTTCTTAGAACAATCCTCGCAGTAAACGTTACCCTTAAAAGTTACGTAGCTTATAAGAGCAGCACCGGAGCTGGAAGATCGAGAGCATACTTGCTCACGATCTCAGACACTGGATCTGATGTACTCGGTAATGCATAGTTTCATCATACTCCTGTTTCCTCGTGAACATAATGGATACTAAAGTCCTTTCAGCCAAATGTGTCATTCTAAAACGTTTTATGAAAGGGTTTAACGTTACGGATCAGCATAACTCGAGACAAGTTTAAGAACTATTGTCTTTTATACAAATGTTTTAATTGAAATCAAATCAAAATATTTGGAAAAAGTGTCTGGAAAGTTCGGACAACTTATTAATCATAAAACAAGCAGGTTATTAACCATAAAACAATTATTAATAACCTGCACGATATTTTATTAACCATAACACAATTATTAACAACCTGCACATTTGCTATGTATTCAAATTACTTAGCAGTGCTTTAAGAAAGTGTCGTTATATACTGTACTCTCGTTTTCTCCTTCAAGCATGCTTACTATAGACAGAACATTTAAGTCGGTCCGCATGAGACGCAACGAGTAGGATCTATAAATGCGCAGTATTGCGGGTACAACGACATGTGTATAGTTTCAAACAAATTAAACGGTAATACCAAATTTGTATCTGCTGCCACAAATTTCTCGATAAGAACCGTTTATGACTCCTGACGTAACACAGGTACCCCGGTAATTTTGGTAAATTGCTGTATTTGCTACACGAAAGAATTTTTTTCTTTCTTCTGGTCCAAATTCTCTTTATTACGATGTATAAATAATACCGAATTGTAATACGCAACTCTAACCACGTTTAATCTTATTTCACTGGTAAATGTAGTCACAATTCTCTGCTCGGCACAGTACTGACTTTCCCCAGATAAGGGACGACGACGGCGAAGGGGTAGCTTGAATGCCTTTAGGTAGAGCTGACGACGCACCAAATACAACCCTCGATCAAAGAGAAAAGTTTTTTGCTCATTCACGCTTATCAGGCAAACAACCCAGTTTCTATACAGAACTTGATAAAAGCGCGAATAAATCTTCAAGTTTAAAGAGAGAGATTCTTTTGTCTGAGTTTTCATGCTCTATATAAACCGTTTTTTGGTATTACGAAATTTGCATTCACTTTTCGATGATGACAGATTGAAAGAACACGGACTAAAGTCGAAAAGTCAAGAACAATTGGAAAAGTGACAGTTTTACGATAAACAGTATGTTGTCTCGATACATTGTCCCCTCAGAGGCCACGAGGTACTGAGATAGAACGACGTTTGCAACGCGAGAAACCAGAACGACAGCGCTATTCGCATGCATATTAAAATTTCCACATTTCAACACCATGTTTTTGACGCTTGGAATATTACGAGATCCTGGAATAATCTCCCACGTGTCGTGTTGCTTTCGAGTATAGACAAAGCCTTGAAACTGCGAATATTTTTTTCAGTATTCCACGACTTGTGCGAGCAAACTTTAGTTTTGTATACAACACTGCTAATTAATTTACAGGAGATATGTCTCATTACGCTATTGTAGTGATCCGCTTCCAAACTCAGAAAAGCTCGACTGATAACTGTGTGCAGAGAAGTGTAGTAACTTTTTACGACACAGTTTTCACGAAATTTAATTATGTTGTTACATTCGCGTAAGTAAAAAAGCGGATATTTCGTTGTTACAATTACAATAATTCTAAAATTATTCCGCAATCGCGATCCGTAAACGTTCGCTTTCAAGGTCCGTCTCAAACTAACTTCATAATCAAAACTAACATCTGTTCGTTTGTCAAATGTCATACTGTGAGATACACATCTTAACCTTTATATATGTAACAGTATGTATATTATGCCATCTAACTTTATCTTATCCTTATATCCTTATTGGTTTCAACAATTTGTTATTTTATTTTGAAAGAAAATCAAAATTGACGTTTTATATGCCGGACGTTTTCTATAATTCATAAGTCCGGCCTCCGGTCTAAAAATGCCAAAATCCACCGCATGCCATTTTTGTATTGAATATATCACCGTTTGGCCTATACTACCGTTTTTTCCTTACCGTCCTCGTGTCACAGGCATCACTCATTTTTGGCTCTATTATCTATTTTTCTCTTTCAAGACAAATGAAAAATTGTTAATTTTCATGCAAACCTCCATTACCAAAACTTGTTTTAATTATTTTTTAACTGAAGCTTAAACGTATACATCGAGTGAGGCATCACAGCGTTTTTTAATCAACGCCTCATTTCATGTGGTTTTGAGTAAAAATCGAGCCAATATTGGATATCGTGGGAGGTCAAAAGCGATAAAAACTTTGAAGTGTCACTGGCATGACCCGTTAGGAGCGGAAGCGGCGCACTCCGTGCATGATGTTCTTGTGGGTATTGGTGCGTATGATCGACGAATACACAGCAGAATATGCACATTGACACCACTACATAAGGCTGCGCACCGTTGACAGCAAATATGTTCTACACTTGGGGGTTATTGGAGTTCGCAACTTTATTCCCGGAGGCCTGCGGTTCATAAACAAGCCACATCCAATACTTTTTCATGCATTTTGCATTCACTAATTTGACAGCGGAATGTTACGAAAATATCGCAGGAATTCCGTGTGGAGGCTGCAGGTCGGATCGTCTATCTTTCTCAACAACTTAATTTGCCGCCTACTTTTGATGAATATATGTCATCTTTATTAAATGGTTCCGATGATTAAAAGCTACAAATAAAAGTCCATCAATGATTTATCGAACATAAAGATATTGAATCATTCCAGTAACAATATAGTATGGATCATGACATAACGGAAGAGTCGTGTATTATTGGATCTAATACGGGCCATCACGAACTTACCCATTTAATACTTGCCCTCATAAAAGGTCTATACCAAATGTAAAGAAGACTCTAAAAACTGTAAGTGGTAAATATTATTTTGAAGGTAGCTCGACAGCTCGATAGTCCGCCTATCTTATAACATTATTATTTTTTTTATTTCACTGAAACGTAAATAAATTATTAAAATGAAAGTTTGAAGGGGGATTTGTGTACTCTATCAGAGCCCAATCCAGGCACATTTTCATTTTTCCGCGAATCGGGTGATTTGTGACGATAAAGAACGGATTATAAAGGTGGTATTTACTCGCTTTATGAAAATGTAATATTTGCTGCTGTATTAAAAGTGTTGGGGCACGTATATTACCATAAAGCTTGACTTTGACGTCGTTAATTATACGGCACATGATATATTTATCCCTATCAGTATGTCCACGATCGAAAAAGGGAGGAAATTGCATAACTTTTGTCATATTCCCGGCGACGCGGGGAATGTCTATAACTCGAGTGAGTTGTCCATCAACACGCTAAAAAGTGACATACTCAAGAATCTCACTCGCACTATACAAATACATGGCATACAATGTCAAGATTGATGAGTGACGACAGATTCAGTCTGTTTATATATAACCCAATGCATATTCACAGATAATTTGATTCTTATCAGTTTGATTATTGATGCTTGTTGTCGGAACGGTTTAAAACAGTTTTTAATTACCTCTACAAAATTGTTTATTACACTTAAATGTCATTACGAACACTCGTGTTCAGCAGATAGATTAACATGGTCGTTTTTTTTTCTGTCCATCTTTCATTGAAGTTTTGCCGCCCCAGAGGTTGAAGCTTTTCCCGTTAAGATTATCTTACAGTCGAATGAAGAACGCGGACACAATCGTACGGTAACGTTGCAATGTTAGTATTGTGTGAGGTCAAGCCAAAGAGAGTAAGAGAGGGAGGGAGAGAGAGAGAGCAAATTTTTCTATGCCAAATTTAACCGCTCAGATGATCCGTCGGATAAAAAAGAGGCCGATGTTCTGCAGAGTAGTTACAGAGCATTGACCTCAGCTTTTAATCGACCGATTAACTGTGGTAGAGATATTTGGATTACAGGTTGGGTTATCAACTAAGTAGTCGCACATCACATTAAGGTCTCGAGTACGACTCATTACATCCTTATCATCGATCGTTCCACTAGCTGTGACTAAGCTTAGAAGCCCGCGTATACCTGAGACATCTGAAACTGTGTGTAAAATTGTTCATTCTCCATGCTACAATTGATTTTGATCATCCGGCTCTCGCCTTTTAGAGTGAATAAAGCGGGAACAATGAATACATCGCAATTCGTGACATCGGTCAAATAATCATGACACGCCAGTTTTTTAAAAGAAGTATTGCTAAGGCTTCGACTTCCTTCGTCAATTCCTGACTAATACGTTCCCGTCTTTTCGTAACTGATTTATGCTCGACATGGCCAAAAAACAATAAGTTCAAAGAACAGATGACGCTTCAATTGAGCGTGATCCCAGGCAAATTTGGCCTCTTGTCTTCACCTAACACTCAACGTTTGATGCTCGTCTCATTTATAGCAGGACTAAGTACTTCGAAGTCTCCGAATGCTCCAGGGTATCAATTACCATGTTGTCAAAGAGGGGCTGAAGACCGAGTTCCCTCCGCCACATTAAGTCGATTGCGCTCGCACCTCTTTGATAAGCGAATCTTAATTGATCAGGTGAATTATTAAATATACGTCTGTTCACGACCATAAACCCTTGACGTCCATTATGCACATTAAAATAAAATCTGCCATCTGGTAACTTTTATTCCAGTTTGTACATGTCCCTGGAACTAATTAAAAATCACTTTTTGCCTACTTAGTTCATTTGAAGGCTCGTAGAATTTCTCGTTGCTATCATTGTCGTCAAATCGCCTCTGCAATGTACTTCTCCTTCGCCGCTGGGGGCCATACTTAATCGGATCCTTTACTTGTTTTGTAAACGGTGCACGCCTTGTGACAGTCACATCCTGAGTACATCTAGCGACTATGCATGTTTTCGCGCTTCACTTGATCGCTCGTTTGTCTGCACACCGAAGCCAGATGAGATACTTGATATATAATCGCTACCCTACTTCGTGGAGATCAGCACTTTCGTCATGTGGAGGCACAGCCTGACATTTTGGTATACGCACAATCGTATATAATCGTAATAGTATTGAAGCTTAGATGATATTTGGCAGTATTAATACAATAATTGAGATGCGGAAGCTGCGCCGATGCACATAGAAAATTTGTTAGTTGAGAGAAGAAACTTTTGAAAGCTTAGGATGTGGAAGTGGAATTCTTACCTTCCGTTAATGGTTTCATGATATAGAGAAAAATAATTTGTTGCTCAAGCCAATTAGCATGGTTAAACAGACTCCAAACGAGTAAATTGATTGACCCAACAAGTTTGGTCGTCTTGGATCTGCATAAGGGGTTAGGTACACAATTATGTTACTCCAGACTAAAGAGTATCTGGCTTTAGAGAACGTATACTATGTTGGAAATGGATGAGATCGGAAACCTATCAACATATAGAGATAGATTCTGACGCAACGATGCAGTCAGATATCCGTTGAGACAGAAAATTGTCACGAAACAGTAGACATCAATGAAGACCTTGGTGCACCTTAGATTTGATTAAGATATCTTTAAAATACGCATTGTTTTTATTGTACGTTGTAACATCCCTAGACCACACGCGCGCTTCGCGCGCTTACCCCGTTGACGACAAAAAAACGAAAATTAGTTTTCCACTTTTAAAAAGTTAATGAGTAACAGAAACATTGTTGTCAAATCTAGTTTGGTATCAAATTTGACGCAAGAGAACAGGCGCGTCACCGCCCGTAACCTTTTAAAGCTTTATCAGAGTGCAGCAGCACAAAATTGATTAGCCTATTACAGGTGAAATTCTGAAAAAAAAAAAAAAAAAAATTCTGAGGTCGATTTTGGCGATCTTCAGTGCCTAGACGGATCTACGATGTCTGAAAAAAAGAACGACGCAAATTTTTTTTTCAACATGTTTTTCGGGTGTAGCATATGCGACTTGAGAACAATGGCATAGGTTAAAAGTCGATATTTAAAAAAATATATTTTTGAGGTCGATTTCGGTAAAAAGTTTTTCAGGCACGTGCGCCAGCACGTGTAATTACCTCAGTATTTTAATTTTTCGTGATAGCTATTGCGTTAACAAAAGCTAATGGAGAATTCATTGTGTACGGGCAAATATACATCGAAATGAAGTATTACAATTTTTTAAATTTAAAATGTTTTCGTACTCTTTTCGAAATTTCGTCAGTTCACTACAAGTCAAGGTTACTTTTCTTTTTATCAATCGAACCTGGATTTCCTTCCTTCGTTTGAGAGAAAACTCAATAACGAATAGGATGCCGCAAGGCAGAACGCTATTTCTGAATTTTTCACAGGATTTTAAAGCTGAACTCTCAAAAATTGCAAATTGTTCCCTTGCTTTTTTTGCGAAGAATTTTTTTTTTCATCGATTTTGTAAAGTTTGAAAACTCTATCCGATGTCGAATTTCCCGCTGATTCTGAAAAGCACCGTTTTTCGCGCGAAAAATTGAAAATTCATCGAGAAAAGTGCGACAAATGATTTTTTTTTCTCTGCAAAAATAATATTAGCCCATAAGCGTGTCGGAACCACACTTCCCGAAATAAAACTTCTAAATCTCGCATGGCCAAGAATTGGCAAAATACAATAACACGACCGAAACTACTCGTTGATTAGCAACAAGTTGCAGACAACCCGACAGCCAGTCAGAGAACGAATAACTCGACAACAATACTTATATCTGATTTTTTTTAAAGGGGCTAGGGTAAACACTCGCGCTTGCGCGCATGCCTGAAAAACTTTTCACCAAAATCGACCTCAGGAATCGTTTTTTCAAAATATCGACTTGTAACCTATACCATCGTTCTCGAGTCGTATATTCTACCCCCGAAAACACTGGTTAGCAATACTTTTTACTCGATTTTGAAAAAAATCATTTTTGGAGACGATTTTTTTGTCAGAAATCATAGATCCGTCTCCGGACCGAAAATCGCCAAAACCGGCCACACAAATATTTTCTTTCAAAATTTCACCTATAATAGGCTAATCAATTTTGCGCTGCTGCGCTCTTATAAAGCTTTATAAAAGGTTACGCGCACTGCCATGCCCGTTGTCTTATGTCAAATTTGACATCAAACTGATTTTGTTTAAAACGGACTTTTGTGGCAACCAATCACAGCTCTAATAGTTTGCTAACAATGTTTTTCATTATTCATGCATTTTTTAAAAGGCGGAAACAATAACGCGCGCTTATGCGCGCGGACAAAGGTTACTGCAGCACTGATATCAAAATTGCGACAAACTGTCAAATCTCGCGCTATTAAACAACGACTGCTGGTCATCACAATCCACGGCCAATCAGAGCCCGAATAGATCGACAACAATACTCACGTTGGCGCGAATTACGGACTTTTTAATATAAGATCCCGTATGTAGTAGAAACGAAACACGTTTATGTCATGCAAACGTTATTTCTCATTAAACTCTCAAGCATTTTTAATTACCGTCCATCACTTGTGTGTAGTGGAAACGAACGATTAAAAGACTGCCGCTATCCTTTGTCTTCGTTGATTAAAAACATTGTTTACAATCGATCATTTAATTTGTAACACAGACAATACCATATGACCATAAACAAGTAAAAAGCGAACGAGCTTCTCTCTGCTTTTCACACACAACAGCTATACTCGCACATCGATACTTGTAGAATCCTCTCGTAAAAAGGACATGGTACATCGAAAGTCGAATATATCGAAATAATGAAGCCAATATAAATTGTGCCGTGATTGGTCGGCGATGGCTACGTCTCAGAGCCATCTTCTGACTGATAAACGCTGCAAAGTCTCGAATCGCGCGTGTTTTAAATAACTATATTGTTCGTAGTATCGAATAGAATATTCCACATTATGTGTGTTCGTTAGTCAGATGACCATACTGATCTAAAAGAGTGCGAAGTCATATGGAATTGTATAAACATACAAATATCTTATTTAGCACGTTATTGCCAGTACTCGTAAATATGTCAAGTCAAGGCAGTTGCTGCTCGACAATCGATGATGTTCCCGTAACGGATGTGAGAAGAAGTCCCTCCCGTTTCACAATAAATTGTTAAGTTTTCCTATAACTGATCGGTTTTCCACGTTCTCTGAATTTTGCTTCCTCATAGAGGAAGCTTTGTTTTCGTGAAAATTTTTTTTTTCGAGATTTTCATGTTAACATACTTAGAATCACCTAAAACGTCGAGAAAAGTGGTCTAGAAAATATGTCTGTATGTGTGTATGTGTGTGTGTGTGTGTGTGTGTGTGTGTGTGTGTGTATGTATGTATGGTCCAGGCACCGAACATTCAATTGTTCATAACTCAGGAATGGCATGGTGGATCGAGCTAAAAATTGGCACGGAAGTAGAGTATTAAATCCTCTGTAATTCACATTTTTTTTAATTAAATATATCCATGTATACAAATTTTATCGAATTTTTAATTTTTCAAAAAAATGGCGTGAACGCTCTAACTTTCGTAAAAGTTCGACGACTCAGCTATATACTTCATCATAAATAAAGACACGTTCAATGTTGTTTGGTATTGAATTTCAGCGAAATCGGTAAAGCGGTTCCGGTTTTATAGAATTTTGAATTTTTCGAAAAAAATAAATTTTGCTCTATATCACGTCGAATCTCATCAACTGAACCAAAATATTAAACAGTCAAAAAATAACATACAGCGTTGCCACGTATAAAATTTGGTGACGATTGGTAAAGTCGTTCGGATTTTACGCTGTTATGCATTTTTGAAAAAATTAAGATTTTCGCTGTAACTTATAGAAAAGTTATTAAAGTAAGTCAAAACTTTGTATCTAATCAAAATTAGATGTAACGGTGTTTGTAACGGAGTTTTTTTGTTCAAATTTTAAAAAAAGTGCAAAGATTTGTTCAAATTAAAAAAAGTTGCAAAGTAGAACTTTGCACACTGCTTCCTCATTAATTCCCCTTTTTCACAAAGCTTCCTCTATGAGGAAGCCAAAGTTAATAAATAAGCTTCTTCATAGAGGTGGCTTTGTGAAAAAGGGGAATTAATGAGGAAGCAGTGTGCAAAGTTCTACTTTGCAACTTTTATCTATCGCGTGTCTCTTAACCACTTAATTATTATCTCATTCTCCACTGCGGAATTAATGAAAACAATTAAAAAATGTACGCACGTAGAATTTTTTTTCTCAAATTTCGACTGCACGTGCTTTCCACACTCGCTGAACAGGTATCATCTGAACGCTTTTCACGTAACGATATGCAATTCCATGGAGGGAAATGCGCACCGACGCATTAAGCAACGTTGCTTTCTGAATGCGAATGCAAACGAAAATTACTCTGGATGTTGCGCATTAGCTCGCGCGCTTAGATGATTGACAATAAAGGAGCAAAGATTTGGGATGTGGGAAGTCCTAAATGAACGAATACTTACGGCTATATTGTTTGTTTAATTCTTAAAAACACATGGTGTACCTCGTTCTGATAATTATTTATGCTTCACGGGCTATTCTGAAGAGTGAATTGTCACAACCGTCTCAAAACTCCCGCCTTGACATCAAGTTGCGTAATTTTGTATGTCACGTGTTTTTTTAGCAGCACTAGCCCATACGCGCCCTTCGCGCACTTACCCAGTGGGCATTTCACTAAAATCGAGGTTACTTTTTTTTGGATCGAACGAACCTGGACTTTCTTCCTTCGTTCGAGAGAAAACGAAGAGAATGCTGCAAGGCGGAACGGGATATGTTGATTTCTGCATTTTTTACCGAATTTTAAAGCCGAAAGGTGCCGTTTTTCGCAACAAAAAAAAATTCGGTTTCGTAAAGTTTAAAGACCCTATCCGATGGGAAAATTCCCGCTGATTCCGAAAAGCACCGCAGTTTGCTCGGAAAATAGAAAATTCGATGAAAAAACTCGAAGGACGATTTCACACTTAAAAAAAGTAACCCCGATTTTAGTGGTGACAACTAAGCAAGCGCGCGTATGGGTCAGTTTGGTTAAAAAAATGTCGTTACAAATCGTAAATGCATCTTAAACACTTTTTTATGTGCATTTATGTGTATATGTTTACAAATTATTTACTTGAAAGTGCTTTGTAGGTAAATCCGCTAGTGTGAATAATCTGTTGGTGATTCCGTAGGTACGCCGAAAAAGTACCCTACTCTTTTCTCCACTCACCGCTCACATTCAACACTTTGCCGATGCTTTAGTGATTAAACAAGTACGTGGTACCAATAATTATGGAAGACTGTAAACGTTTATATGGTAACAATTTTAAATAACAATAATGATAATGATTTTTTTTTATAATCCGAAACAAAATCCGATAACCGCTATCTAACCGAAGCAGCCGTATGTAATATTTGAGGGTGCCCCGTTTTCGAGTATTATATATAAATATTATTCATGGGCACCGAACATTTAATATACCATATTGATACCGTTGGTAGCGCAATTTTTTTATTAACTTTTCCATTTGATCGGGGATTGAGGTCCTATCCGATACCACTATCAGATGCACTGTGTGCTTTGTTTTTTAATGTAACTTCTCATTTGAACTCCAATGAGGCAAAATGCATTTTGATTGCAGTCTTTGCAGGAAACATGCAATTAGAATGAATATAATTGAGAAAGCATTTCAAATTCGCGACGCCTTTTGTAGCAGTTCTGGCCGCGACACATTTGTGATACTGAACATTGCCATTCAGTGAAGTTGCGAAGGCCACGTGATAAGACCGTTTAAACTTGCTGCGACTACATCGCCAGCGCCAGCGAGTAACAGTTTTGTTCGATCGCACTCCCGGCTTCTTCCGGAAAATAATTTAATGTCACGACCTTCCAATATTGGATATGGAAATACCGGTTTTAAAACTTTCCAATGGTGCAACACTTGATTACCTACATATCGATTGAGTGTATCTAACTGCTAATGCATTATTTGGATGAGACCAACGATGTTGAACATTCTTCAAATCATTTACCTCTGCTAAACGCAAAGGTGAGATAAAAAATTAAATCTAAAGTATTACGAAAAAGTAAAATCGACATAATTAGCGCGAAGATGTATGCAGAAAAAATGCTCGTGGACAGTGTTCTCTTAAAACGCTCAACATTACTGATTGAGCAAGTTTCAGATTCAAACTACACTTGGAATTAATAGTTTTCCTTTCATAAAGTTTGTTCGTCAATTGCTGCTTGCCGTTCATCGGCATGGTCCCCAGTAGCATCTGTTTGATAAGTTTTCTTCATTGTTGGTATTTGACGATAGTTGCCGTGGATGTTTTCGACGGACCATACGAAATTTTTACCGCTGACGCAAGTTTTTTTTAAATCAACATAAATGAATTGTGTGAGTCTCAAAGCAAATGCTGCGTATCTTATATAATTATACATGCGTTTTCTCAGACTGTTTATGAATATGATTAATAATCTGTCAATTGGAGGACTGGAATTAATGTTTCTCTGTCGGTGTCAGATCCAATTATTAGTTTCTAATTATTAATTATCGATTTATCTAGTTTCTAATTATTAGTTTCTAATCTTTTTACGCCATTCACAAATCTTTCGGTAGATTACACTCTATGACGTTTCATTTTCTTCGCAATGACATTTTACACAGTTTGAATGGAATACAATCCATCACAGCATGTGATCGATCAAACGGTTTATTCCAAATCATGTCGAAAAAATTCAAAATCGTATTGAAAAAATCCCGAAACTCGCTCACGTAAAAACTACTTAATCTTATCAGTAAGCACTAACGGGAATATAGTAATACATTGCAATCCACGGATGATATATCTTGTATAATATTGATTAGTCGTATGGGGAAAAGGCGATAAGATACGTCAAATCTTATTGTTTTAACTGATTCGGCCCTCTATGAAGTCACTGAACGTCGAAACCGTACACTATTTCATACTTTTGTATCGTTATTTACGAACGTGCAGCCAGACGCCTTTGAATGAAAATCTAAACGAAATCTGCACGCAAAATATATTAGGGAGATACGAAGAGTTAATACTGACGAAATCGTCAATACTGATGCATTTGTCGCAATGAGTCCACCGCTTTTTTCGCTTCTAACAAGCTGTTTGTACGCATATGAAGGTAACATTTAACGTGGCAAACTTCCAAGTGAGTGTAATCAGAGTGGGAAAAGAATATATTGGCTAGCTACAACCAGCTGTACTAACTTTCGACTGAAAATCCGCTTTGCGGGTCGACTCATTATTTATTAAATGATAATTACAACTTTGTTTCAGAAGTTTTGAGTGGCGTCGAATAATACGACATATTACAGCATCTGGCGCGAGACCGTGGAGCTCCAGTTGAAACTTTACTGTCGAATATTAAATAACACGAGCTCGCGTCTGACACGTGTTTGCTTACTGCATTACTCCACAACGGTGAGTAAACATTTTTTGGTTTGTAGGAAAAAAAAACAAAGCTTCCTCTATGAGGAAGCAAGAACAGAAATCGTGACGAAGCTGAAATCTCTATAGAGGGTGTCAAACGTAAATCCAAAATCGAAGATTTCCCGAAGTGTATGTAACTTTATTATCTGAACAAAAAGTGAAATTTCCAACCCCGCCACAAATTCCACTTCGACGAATGCTCGGTAAAATGCGCAAGTGACGAAGGGGATGTTTTTGAGCAGAACGAACACTCCAAATTCTTAAAAAGCCCGGGACGAAACGGTAGGCTATAAATATAGGATAAAATTTGAAGAACCCTCAAACATTTCATTTCAATTCTCAAATAGATTATCAATTCTCATCTGTCTGAAAAAAACAACTAAAAATGTTTGCATTATGGCCGATTTATCATCGTAATCTGTTCGCAAAAACCATCAATGATCCAGTGATTTCATCGATATCATAAGATCTTTCGATTATCGACAATTGTTCTCTCTATGCACTAGAGCCATTGGAAGAGGAATAACAATCGGCCCCTGTGTGAAATTGTAATATACGAAACTGCAACTTCGCGTGCTCGGTGAAAATGTAGAGCAATAAACCATTCATTTTTCCGACAGATGGCCTCATACTTGACGTCAAGCTTACACGCGCTTATATACTGCCTACTCTATGTATACCCTATCCCTACAAAAATATACTGTCTCACATAGTCTCTTCAAGAAAATGTACGGAAAATAAAGTGGCGACGGTATGGCTACCAAGCAACCAACGATCAAAGGCTCTCGTCTCTACCTTTAGACAGATTTTCGAATGCACGTATGAAATATGTATAGGTGAAGCACATGACATGAAGAGCCTTTGGGAAGTTGAGCATGTCTTAAATTTCGAGAGATTCCAAAATGAGAAAACTTCCTGAAATATAACGATGATAAAGTGGATTACATTTTGGACAGGACAGAGAAGAATGATATTATAAATTTGCACACTAAACTCCACTGCAAAAGTGATGAGAAGTCACATGCAAGGAGAAAAATAGTAGTTGGAGACATCCAAAAAGTGGGACACTAATATAGTAAGTTGCGGCAATCACTTTTTGTGAGTTGCATATAATGTGATTGAGTCTTCAATAAACAACAGAAAATATATATGCCAATATGCACGCATATTCTACCGCCCAAAACAAATTAAGAGCTGTAACAACTCAGTTATAGGCAATACTCATAAAATTGTAGCTGTATCAACTACCCTTGTTCCTCCGCTTGCTATATGTATAAAGGAATGTTTCACGGCACCGAGCCTTTTGATCGTCTCGCCTTTGGCTGCACTACTGTTGGTGGTGTAGACGTTGTTAACAAAGTTTCCAATTAATCACATGGATTCACAGATCGCTAACCTCCACTGGCTCTGCCCCTCCATACGCTGAACAACAACGGGTACGATATTATCTATACCCTTGCTATATTTCTCATTCCTGTTCCTAGTTTACAGATGCTATAACAGGTTATTCCATTAAAACATGCGTATGGTCATGAAATTGTATTGTTTCCCATGTATACAATATCGCGTTAACAATACACCTATGTATTGTTAACGCGAATTTAAGGATAAGTCGCGTACGATGCCATGCTACGGAGGTTTCTATTATGCTTTCGTAAACCACAGGACGTAGGGGCAGGGGGGGGGGGGCATTTCGTAATGTACTTGTATAATTGTGGTTGTCCCGGCCACCAGTAACTGACACAATTGTTAATTGTTAGTGGCCAGCAAAATGGCCAGCAGTTCCGAGTCCTACTCGAAAAAAATCTTTCAAATTCGTTATTCATCTGCAGAATTTAAGGTAGTTCTAGCGCCTAGTGTCCATTTCGCATAAATTCGAGGAATTTGGGAGAGAATTGCAAACACTTCTCGATGGTCTAAAAATCTGAAAAAATTCATACGCATTAGAGGTACTGAAGAGATTAATTTTGCATAATAATATTTCTAAAATGTTATTAACAAATTGATGAAAAAAAAATTGTTTAATAAATATTTCGATGACCCAAGTTTTTTTGTTGATGAAAATGATTTCTTCGCTTTTCTGAATAGGTATGAATTTTTTCAGATTTTTAAGTACTCTTTGAAATTTGTGTTTTTTTATATGGAAAATATGTACAAATTTCAAAGAGTACTTAAAAATCTGAAAAAATTCATACGTATTCAGAAAAATGAAGGAATCATTTTCATCGACAAAAAAACTTGGGTCATCGAAATATTTATTAAACAATTTTTTTTTCATCAATTTGTTAATAACATTTTAGAAATATTATTATGCAAAATTAATCTCTTCAGTACCTCTAATGCGTATGAATTTTTTCAGATTTTTAGACCATCGAGAAGTGTTTGCAATTCTCTCCCAAATTCCTCGAATTTATGCGAAATGGACACTAGGCGCTAGAACTACCTTAAGGAAATTATTCGGGTAAAATGTAGCGGTGCCTCCGGTAAAGAAACAAATATTTCCGGTAATTTTTTCCTAAAATTTGAGTTAATTTTAGGTAAAATATCTCATATAAATCTATAATCATTTGTTTCTTGTACACCATAAAATTCCACACATTTTTGTTTTTAGAGATATCTATACGACGATCTGTCCCAATATTGAATCGTTTCAATGAAAAATGAAAAAAAATTGTATTTTCCGGCTAAATATATATTTTTTTTCAATTTTGGTGCATGAATAGATATCTCTGAACCTGATTTTTAGAAAAATTTGGAGATTTTTTGTTCTATGTGGCGAAAGTACTATGAAATGCCTCATATATACATTGCTTTTATGAAATCCAAATACTGTGAAGTCAATTTCGGGGAACCTGTATATGAGCTATATTATTATCCACCTTCTCTCAAAATGTCGAGTATTCAGGCAAGACCTCACGTTTAGCCCTTTGTTGCTTGCTATTTCATTTGTCATCTGTTCACAAGACTTGCGTATATGACAATGGGGAATCAGGTGATTGATTGTTTGCCTTCGATCAGATCTTACTCCTCTAACGTCGGACTCCGATAGCCTAGCCAATTATTCTTACACGGCAATTCTGAACGAAGCGTTATGCTCAGACTGACACGTGTATCGAAGTAAATACCCAATTTCATTTATACATCCTATGTACACAATATTACTTTTTCTAAGTCCCCAAAGAATAAGAATACACGAAACAGCATTTCACTCTTACTTTGCAGTCTCCCCCGCATACTTGTTTCACACCAGCTTAAGGCAACGCAACATTTTATCGAGAATGCTTGACTATTGTACTTAATTCGCTTTTATTTAAAAAAAAATCATCCAAATAAAATAGAAACACCGGAATTTCTGGAAAAAGGATATTTGTCTTCACTTTGTCTATCAATCCCGAAGTGGAAGCGCACACGTGTTTGTTCGCAGGAAATGGGTCTTGAAAGAAATCTAATTCACGATTCGTTATCATCGAAGGAGCTCCGTCGGCTTAAAGCTACGTGACACACGGATGGGTGCGCGAGATATAGCACCCCAGATAGCCCATCAAAGAAGCGAGAGAAACGATCCGTCAGTCGATATTTGCATCAACTTAAGGGGTCTGTGCCCTTGTATCTAGCTATCATTAATAACGATAGCTTGTCACGTATTTCCTGGCGTCATCTCGATACGAACAGGACACATTGTATACGCGTAAGAAAAACAAGAAAACTCGTAGAGTGGATCGATATATATGTCCGAAGTGCCAAAAGTATAGGTATGTATCGCCTTTTTACCACTGCTAGTAATTTTTCTCTTTTAGCACGAGGAGTCTTTCCACGTAGAGTTGAAACGTCTATTCGGGCATAATTTGTCAAGCAGGCTACACGATCGCCCCGTCGCCTGGTTGGGAATGCGCGAAATGGACGTCGTTTTTCAGGGTGCCAGACAAGCAACGAGAGTATCAACCTGTTTTCTCTCACGGCGCGTCGCTGTACGGCGCAAAAAAAGGTTCCATGTGAATCTTACAACTACAACCGAGTGAAATTGAGTTGAACTCGGCTTCGGCGACAAGCGCGTTGTCAGAGCTCCACACCGCGAGGAGCAAATACTTAGTCTTCGTAATCTCGGGAAATTCATATGCATCAAGCATGCTAAAGAGAATTTACAAAACTTGGTAGAATGTTAAAATACAAAGGAAAAACTCTGCCTTTTGTTCTGAAATCTCTTCTCATTTAGGTGGCTAATTGCTTAAGACAAATTATTGCGTTCTTTTAGGTTTCTCTACCAGTTAATAAAAGAGCATGACTTAAAAAACGCTGTTTCTGGCGTGAAGGCAAATATACATTTTCTTCTCGATTTGACATGCACAATAGAGTTTCTTATACTTTCAATTTATAAACTGAATAATTTAGAGAATAACAATAATGTTAATTTTTCCAGCAATTTTTAGAGGTTATGTTATCCACTACAGAACAATTTGTTTAAACCATCTACGATAGAAATTAGACGGCTGATTTTTTGGCAATAAATATGATTAAGCCAAATACATCAGGAATATGACATCTATCATTTCGATGTGCGAGACGAGTGTGGTTTTCTATATTGTGCGATACGTCGGGACCGCGCGGTGTTACTACGACCTGTCGGGGTTGTAAGGCCCGATTTACACTCTGGTGGTGACGTAGTCCCTAGGTATCGTCGTCAGGGAAATTAATCACCAACGACTTGATTTTTATTCAGAAGTGATTAATGTCTTGAAACCGAAGAACAGATAAATATGATTTATTTAAAAATTCAACACTTTACACTAATCACTTAAGATTTAATTGAAGTTATGGTACGAGTCCTTGTTTATGCTTGAAAGTAATTTCAAGGCACAAAATACTTTGTTGCTTCGACACGAGACAATCTCAACTGTTGCCCAGTAGTTCTCGATGTGTCTCGGTCGAGGTGAAGTTCTAGACTAATGATTCGTAGTTGGTGACGAGAAGTCCTCAAAATTTGAGAGGGGTAAAATTCTACGTTCCACGAAAACATTATTGGTGCAAAATTAAGAGTGGGAGGAATATTTTCTCATCACCAATCATGAAGGAGAATTAGGTGGGAAAGAAGGGTGCAACGTGGACATCGCTGTCGGATCCAATCATAACCATAGGGAAATTCCCGTGACGCACTAGTCACCATAATAAAAAGTTTTCCGCGCTTGACTCGATCGTCGAGTGAGCGCGGCGGTTAATCCTTTTATTAGGGTGTACGGTTCTACTGGTCAGATCGTCCTCGAGGACAGCCCAAGCTGCTCTGCACGTGTGTTTTATTATTCACAGATTTCTTTACGGTAGTGATAACAATACGGCTTAAACTGTAAAGAGATTTAGACATGAATGTATCTGCTCGCCAAATGTCGCGGTTCGGTTCGAGCGAACTGGCACGTACGCCGCGTCGCGCGGACCCGATAATAATTCGGGAATTCCTCTTTTTTGTTGGTCCTCGGGGTAAAGCAGTCGTCGTTCCGAATGTACCGTATGATTTGACTGTGAGCATTCTTAACTAAATTATTAACTACGAATTTTTACTGAAAACGTCCTATGCGACGGAACATATATTGCAAATAAGAAGTAACTAAATCTCCGTGGATACACGTTGAACACCGTTTTTGAGGTAAGAAGTGAGAATATTTAAGTCTGTACTTATCATGTCACTGAAAAATGACCAAACAAATGTAATTCGGTCCAAAGCCCGCCTAAGTTATATTTTCTATATCATCAAACCCGTCGGCGCCGCGAAAACCGAGTCTAAGTGCTAGACGCGAAACGACCCGCACCTTTACCTACATTTCAGTAACCAGAGGGTTTTTGCAGAAAAACAGATGAAACAGACGAAAAACAAGCAAAAGAACAGCACGAAGCGTGAATTTAACCAACTTAGAAGTGAACAATTAACTCACCTGTCGAATGAAATGACGACGAGTGTGAAGACGCTGGAGGCTACTGTGACATTTGCCACAAAATTGTTTACTGTACAGTAAGCGACTCCGAATGGCCAGTTGGAATCGAGCATAAAGATGAAATTGAAAATACAGTTGAGTAACGACATCATCAAGTCCGCTACAGACAGGTTGACCAGTAAGTAATTGGTGACTGTGCGCATCCGCCGATGAGCTGTAAAAATTACAAAAAGTACACATGCATTTAGCAGATTGTTTTTGAAGTCATGTTTCTTTTTTACGTTAATCTTTTCAAAACGCATCGCATATAACGTTATGAAGGTTACAGCAAATAGAGTTACAAGAATCTCCAAACATCATCTAGGTTCTTATCGGGAGGTAATATTTCTGTCACAGTAAACTCAACAAATGAGCTTTTTACGATGACGCGAAGGACAAGTGCAAGTGCTCCCAAAGGAGCGTCCAAATCGGTAGAACGTGACAGCTGTACCGAAAAAACATTTGTACACGAATAAATCGATATCGTTACGAGGCAAGGTCGCCGTAGCATACCAAAACAGAATTCAATGGTTCGAAATGCAAGATCAAAGCTGACGTTGCGGGGAACAAAGAACATTAACCTTGAAAAGTTGCGTATTCCGTGGATATTGTACTTCTATCGAAAGTTACTAGCGCAAGATTTATGCAGATCTGTATGAGCAAACAAAGCAGAGTATTGTTGTTGAGTTATAATCGAAAAAGTTACGTAGTACGTAGATCCAGTGTACAGAACAGTGGCAGCACAGATGAATCGGTGTTATACGTAGAAGTGAAGCTGGATTATTTTAAAAGGCAGTGATACTCCCGTGAGAATATCACCGCGCAATGCTAAAAATCTATAGGACAATCTATCTCGCAACCGAACCTCGCTTCTGGCTTTTCGGTTCTCCCGACAAAAACTGCTTCGAGTATCGAGAAGTCAGAAGCTTAACTCTAAAGAAGCTTAATCTGACAAGCAGTTTAGAAAAAAACGCGTTTAAAAAATGTCGGCGGCGGTGAGAGGAAGTGACGCTGCCTCTGAAGTCTTTCGGAACTTCTCCCCACTTGACCTGAATTATTTTAAGTCCCCCTTACAAATAGTAGTCTTGGTCGGCAGGAAGATTTAGAATCGCCATAGCAACGATCAGCATAGCGTCATTGGACGATCAGGCCGGCTTTAACAGTGCGCGAAGAGTGCGGATTCATGAAAGCTTTTTTTTAATGAAAACGACTAACGAACATGAGTCTGTAGCAATGACGCGAACCCGTATAAAAATATAATATAATCTGGGGTTCAACATGGCACAAACAAATATTTACAATTGCAATCATGAAACTTGCACGTACCAACTACTGAATTAACCATCATTTTTATCAGTGTCTACAGCTAGATCACGCACGCACTCTTTTTAAGTGCTCTCCGTTTCGTCTTGTGTCAGAAAGGGTGCGAGTACGCACGAGCCGTGTAGCAATAGGACAGCAGAGGTCTCACGGTTGAGTATCGATGGGATTTTAAATGTGGAGGATAGAATGGCTCCCCACCAAGACCGTGCGACTATCGAAGTTGATGAAGCTATTAGCTACAGGCCGATCTTTTTTCGAGTAGTTTAGAAAGTTTGTTTTTACAACAGAACAAATAAGATAAATCGTCCAGTGTCTAGTAAATGGACACTTTCCACAAGATCATGTGCATAATAAACGTCCATTCACTGGATTTTGTCGTCTGCTTAACTGTCCATTCACTGGCCGATTCACCCTGCTCCTGAAGGGATGTTTTTTAAATTCTATGCATTGTTACAACTAATTATATCATCAAGTTCGCAATTATCGTATTTGAATGAAGTGTTCGTTGCACGCACATCAAAGAGTTAAATTAATTAATTGCTGTACAATTAACGGGCTGTCATAAATGTTACAGCCAAAGGGAATCGGATTTCATTGAGCGCATAACGAACAATTTCTTCTCAAATAAATGATGTTTCCTATTCCATGAATGCAAATATCTTCTCGGTTGCAGATGGCTAATACAGTTTCTGGCATCGAGGACGAGTGCCTAAGATCGATGCGGCAATTGGTCCTGACCGTACGTGATTGCGGTTGGGCGAGCTCTAAATAACATCAATAACTACTTCATCTCGATGGACAGAATACTAAACAGCGCCATGTCGACCTTCGAAGCAATCGATACGAGTTTCAAGGTCCTCCGTTTCCTGAATGCAGCCTAGTTGTTGGCGAGCCAAACACCTGTGGAAGCTCGTCCAAACTGAGCTGCAGTAGTTCCCCACAGAGCGTTGAACATTATCGAAGCGATTAACGTTGTTGAGCGCGATAAGTGATGGTGAAAGCTAGAATTCCCGCACGAAAATTAGCTGCCTCGGTGGGAGTTTTAGTGAGACTCTTGATCAAAGCCCGAGGAAAACGCTGACCAAGCGACTCGTCGAGCGTCACATCAAACGTATCGACAACTGTCCTAGAAAGAGTCTTGTCCTGAATGCCAATGAGCGTAACGGATGTGACCCTCACCAAATCTCTTGAAGATACTGTTTTTAACCCTTTGAAGCACAGATTTTTCCTTACATATGATTCACTTGAAATTTGGTGCTTGATTGAAAAAAATGTTGTTAAAGAAAAACCGAATAGAAGTAGGTGCCATACAAGTATGTCACTATGCTTCAAAGGGTTAAGACACAACATTTTTCTCGATGTATCACCACAACGTTTTCCAATACTGCATAGTCTCAGAGCAGAGTTGTAAATCCTCATTAGTTTAAGAAATATAGTTATAGTACGGTTTGATTTGTACGTTTGATTAAATAATAATAACCTGCGTCGATTACAAAATGGTGTGGGAACTTTTGAATAGCTGCATAGATACCACGACTCTAATTTAAAAAATGTGAGCAATCACGAAAACAATGGAAGAGCACGCCCTCCGTTACTTTCGTAATGCATTTAATCGCATTTCTCGATTTTTTCGGGAAAACTACCTTAAAATTTTATTGAAAATAAATATTCTTTGCAGCCATTAAAAAATATGCGCATTATATTATAATTACTCCATCTTGTTATTATTATTTAATAATTGCAACTCAATTGTATCGTCAACTTTAATCCTAAATGATGTAGATGTTTACAACTCTGTCTCAGAGATATATTGTCAGCCATAAGATTAAACTTGAAGTCAATCCTATGTTCGAACTGAAAATAACATCATTTTGCGTCACTTGTTCCCAGCGTTTTAGGATTTATTTTATCGCTTAAAAACCTGACGCTTCAAGAAACGGATCTTGCATTTTGTCAACGCAGGCCCTGTAAAGAACTTTTTCCCCGACTACGCTAAAAAAGCCACATTCCAAATTGCGCAGCGGGATCCATAAGCGGGAACAAAAAAAAAACAAATTGCTCAGCGGGAAGAAAATTGTGTAGCCAGAAGAAAAGTGCTGCAGCGGGCAGAAAAGTAGCTACAGCAAGCAATTCCCCCGCCCCCGCTCCCGCTAATTGAAAATTGGCGTTTTCGTAACGTTGCAGGCATAAAAATATGGTGTTTTTAACGTAACCGGAAAAAACTTATAGTGTACAACTCGAGCGGAATTGGCGATTGCAGCTCGTGTAACTGCGACCCTCGCTTCGCTCGGGCAACAAACCTCACCCTCGCCGCAAACGCCGATTTTCGGCCCTTGTTGCACAATATACTAACATATTATGCACTTTGCTTTTGAAAAATCATATTTACCAACATTGAGCCAAGATTGAGATTTGATCGGTCGACCAACGAAGATTATGTTCTGTCACCTATCGAGCGTAAATTACCTTAGTATCATTGTTGGTGAACCAATGCTAGATTGATTGTAAGTCTTTTAACGGGTTTGCTTGACAGCAAAAATTCCCTATCGCACGATCCATCTTATTCATTCACTGCTAGGGGCGTAACATATCTTGAAAGAAACTTTTTATATATCTCCTCTGGACCGAGACACGAATGTGAACGTATAAGTTTGCCATCGACGGTCGGGGAGGGTGCGAGTGATTCGAGGCATTTGGATCCTTGGGTACCTCTCGACTTTGGCACTCCTTACCCTCCTCAAAAGTCTACCTACTACTGAGGAAGGAAACACCAAGACGCAGTGGGGTGAGGCTCACGATGCTCGGCGAAGCCGGTGTGCGTGATGGTAGAAAAAGTGCGTGTCCATTCGGGCAACATTCACGACATCCGTCTCGGAGGTGAAACTGCGAGTCGGCCACCAAATAAGGGTTTAGGGTAAGGAGCCAATGGGGAATTGGCCGTCCCCTCCATCGCATATTGTTCTCTATTTTCTTTGTCTATCTCTTCGGCCGAACAATGGATGATTACCTGTGATGAATGTACGATCAAATCGCCTTTTCTTTGACTCATCGAACAGAGCGCAGCGAATTTTTGTTGCTACATCAATATGGACCGCACGGGTTGGCCCTGGGAGGGTTAAGTCCAGTTGAAACAAAGAAAACTGGGAATAAAACATATATTGAACATATATTGTTAACTGTTGAGTAGAGCATTTTCCGCTTCTAGCCTAAAACACAAGGCCAAAACCTTACGAGGCCACCCTTTTATTTAACCCTGGGGAACGGCCGCCAGGCAAACTCTCGATGGGGAAACCCAAGTTGCGTTTGCTGAGCTAACCGCAGGCGTCGAATAATGTAGAGTGGTGGGATTCTTATCAAGGGTCTCGCAAGGTCTAACGAGAAAATAATTATACACGATATGCAATATTATGGATTTCGAATAATTCTAGCGGCTACATTTATTGAAGTTTATTATTTAAGGAATATTCTGATTATCCGTAAATGGTATTCTCAATATTTTACAATAAAAAAAGCATTCCCACAAAGAACAAGAAACATCAGATAACGGGGCTGTAATAAAATCGTAGCGGAAACGTAATTTTCACTCAGGACTTAATCGTTACTGAATTCGACATTTCATACGAAACAAACGAACAAATTTCTCAAGTTACCACAAAATGGATTCGTTGTTTTCTTCATGAAAATTCCTTAAAAACCACGCTACGTATTTGTAACTAGCTTATACAACAGTCGACGCTAACGCCCCGTAATACGGAAATACCGATAGCATATTAATGAAGGCAAAAGAAAAAACGTACGTTTTTCTAGACGTTGGGGTACACAGCACCCTCAAACCGGTCTCAATTACTCACACACGTCACAGCCACGGGAACAACCGCATACCTTCGTATAAAGCTTTCATTTATACATTAAGGTATCACGACATACAGTCTCTCAGGGACGGAAAAAATCAGCTACGCCAATCGCCCTGACACGTAAAATGCACGCAACCGTTCCAGACACAAGCAAATATTGACACTAAAATGAGTAAACGCGCTATCTTGCAGCAAATCCAATAATAGAAGGAATATTTTATTCACGCTGGCGACGGCGCTAACGAAGTCTCGGGAGACTGCCAACAATCATGCAGAGTCCGGGACTCTGAAGCCTATAATATAAGCCTTAAAAAGCCGTATGGTGTTCCGGCGCAAGCATACAATCTGTTACACCATTTGTGAATCATTTTCAAGCTTCAAATGTCCGTCGAGTAACACAGCTTATTGGATCTGTTGACGTACAGTTGTGGCCGAACAATGTTGGTATTTGTTTAAGCCACGACTAATAATAGACCCAACTAATGGTTGCTACTGGTAACTATTAACCATTACTACTAGATGGGCGGTTCCAATAATTTTCTCTGTGAATAACGTTTGAGTGGTTTTGCGTGTGGGCATTAATAATACAATTTTTGCTGATTAAACCATCGTTATTCTTTATTCATATTATTCCATTATTATTCATGACATGTACGGAGGTCGCATAAAAGATGTCTATCCACGGTTATTGTTGTTTTTCTGGGGTTTCTTGGGCGCACGTGTCGGTTGCGTAACAACTGGAGTGTATTTCAGTTCGCACTTCCACGTATCCACGTTGCAAACGTAGCCAGAACAGCACGAGAGACCACTAGCGCTAGCTCCGCACTGAAATTATCAAGTTATTTTCGTTTATATGATTTTTAAAGTACGAAAAATGCACGAGGATGAGGTGTATAGTTACCTGTACGCCACCCCTCAAGCATGCTGATCCAGTTGAGATTGCGACAAGCATCACAACAAACATAACCAGCGATATTTTCGACATGTTTATGATTTGATTGTTTCTTCTCGAGAATTATCTGTAATGTGACGATAGAGAGACTGCGTTATTTCTTAAGCATAATGCAACCACTATGAGTATATTTTCCGTTATGCATGAATGATCACTGTCAAATTTCGCCATGTAACCCATGAGAAACCCCTCTTAAAAAAAATCAGTAGGTAAAATATCTCGCATTTTCCATGTAAGTATTGTTATCAGGTTATTCGTTCTATGATTGACTGTAACTCCTGCAACTCGTTGCTAACCAATGGGCGGTTTCAGTCATGTTATTGAATTTTAACAGTTCTCTGGCGTGCGCGATTTCTAGGTTTGTTAAGGTCACTTCGGTAAAGGTGTTGGGGCGCGCACATGGAGTCATGTTATTACATTTTCAGAGAAAAAATTATATCCCCCGTTTTTTTCGTCATATTTAATATTTTTCAGACTAACCGCGGTACTTTTCGGAACCAGTGGGAAATATGTAAAAAATGCATTTGTTAGCAAAATGTAGTACTTACTTTATTCTTGTAATTCGTTTTATCGTTGTGATAGAACTGATATCTACCTAGCGAAAAATGCCACTTATATACTCTGCGAAGAACTGTTGACCCTCCTAATCCGCCAATCACAAGATAGAGAAACGAATATTTACTTGCGGTGACGTATCACTATGATTTGGCACGAGCCTAATATATTATATATCCATATTTGTCCGGGTTCATGAATTGCGTACTAATTATTCCCTGAACAAACACGAGAAACTTCAAATATTAGTCGTTTTATATTCGGATCTTCATATCAGAGTATTTAAAATGTTTCAAATTGTCAGAAAAACACATTTAGAGAATTTTCATAATATGTTGAGGATAATTGTTGCATCTTAAAAGCTCCACTTTAGATGCATCATGCCAATGTTTCATCATAGATTCCTCACAGACCAATTTTGCTTCCTCATAGAGGAAGCTATGTTTTCGTGCATTTTTTTCGAGATTTTGATGTAAGTACACTCAGAATGGTCCAAAACGTCAAGAGAAGTTGTTTGTACGAAATGTCTGTATGTGTGTGCATGCGTGCAGATTTCGTTGTTTTCACGATAACTGCCGACATTTTTGAAGAAAGTTCTTCAAATTTGGCACACACGTTGGCTATCATAGAATACCGTTTGGGATTGTAGTTGACGCGAATCAGTTAGGATATTCAGAACTTACACCATTTTGAACATTTTGAAAAAATCGTTTTCACGCTATAACTTGAATCGTTTTCACGCTATAACACGCTATAACTTCCGCAAATTCAGAGATATCGGGCTGAAATATTGTACATGACCGGATAACCATCAAACCATGATCTGTACCAACTTTGGCGAGAATCGGTAGAGTGGTTCTAATTTTACTGCCATTTTTTTCCCAAATGTCTGTAAGTACTTCAGCTCCTGTAAATTTGAAACATCCGATTACAATTTCGAATGTAGTTTACTGATTATCAATGATGAATTTCGTCAAGGAAACAGTCATTATATCGGTAAATTCCGATTTTACGGTATGAAAAGAAATAAAAAGCCGTCGCGAAGAAAAAAGGTTGCAAAATAGAACTTTGGACATTGCTTCCTCATTAATTTTTATTTTTCACAAAGCCACCTCTATGAGGAAGCTAAAAATGATAAACAAGTTTCTTCATAGAGGTGGCTTTGTGAAAAATAAAAGTTAATGAGGAAGCAATGTCCAAAGTTCTATTTTGCAACCTTTTTTCTTCGCGACGGTTTTTTATTTCTTTTCATACCGTAAAATCGAAATTTACCGATATAATGACTGTTTCCTTGACGAAATTCATCATTGATAATCAGTAAACGTAATGCTACATTCGAAATTGTAATCGGATGTTTCAAATTTACAGGAGCTGAAGTACTTACAGACATTTGGGAAAAAAATGGCAGTAAAATTAGAACCACTCTATCGATTCTCGCCAAAGTTGGTACAGATCATGGTTTGATGGTTATCCGTTCATGTACAATATTTCAGCCCGATATCTCTGAATTTGCGGAAGTTATAGCGTGAAAACGATTTTTTCAAAATGTTCAAAATGGTGTAAGTTCTGAATATCCTAACTGATTCGCGTCAACTACAATCCCAAACGGTATTCTATGATAGCCAACGTGTGTGCCAAATTTGAAGAACTTTCTTCAAAAATGTCGGCAGTTATCGTGAAAACAGCGAAATCTGCACGCACGCACACACATACAGACATTTCGTACAAACAACTTCTCTTGACGTTTTGGACCATTCTGAGTGTACTTACATCAAAATCTCGAAAAAAAATGCACGAAAACATAGCTTCCTCTATTAGGAAGCAAAATTGGTCTGTGAGGAATCTATGATGAAACATTGGCATGATGCATCTAAAGTGGAGCTTTTAAGATGCAACAATTATCCTCAACATATTATGAAAATTCTCTAAATGTGTTTTTCTGACAATTTGAAACATTTTAAATACTCTGATATAAAGATCCGAATATAAAACGACTAATATTTGAAGTTTCTCGTGTTTATTCAGGGAATAATTAGTACGCAATTCATGAACCCGGACAAATATGGATATATAATGTATTAGGCTCGTGCCAAATCATAGTGATACGTCACCGCAAGTAAATATTCGTTTCTCTATCTTGTGATTGGCGGATTAGGAGGGTCAACAGTTCTTCGCAGAGTATATAAGTGGCATTTTTCGCTAGGTAGATATCAGTTCTATCACAACGATAAAACGAATTACAAGAATAAAGTAAGTACTACATTTTGCTAACAAATGCATTTTTTACATATTTCCCACTGGTTCCGAAAAGTACCGCGGTTAGTCTGAAAAATATTAAATATGACGAAAAAAAACGGGGGATATAATTTTTTCTCTGAAAATATAATAACATGAGTCCATGTGCGCGCCCGAACACCTTTACCGAAATGACCTTAACAAACCTAGAAACCGCGCACGCCAGAGAACTGTTAAAATACAATAACATGACTGAAACCGCACATTCGTTAGCAATGAGTTGCAGGAGTTACAGTCAATCAGAGAACGAATAACCTGATAACAATACTTACATGGAAAATGCGAGATATTTTACCTAGTGATTTTTTTAAGAGGGGTTTCTCATCGGTTACATGGCGAAATTTGACAGTGATCATTCATGCATAACGGAAAATATACTCATAGTGGTTGCATTATGCTTAAGAAATAACGCAGTCTCTCTATCGTCACATTACAGATAATTCTCGAGAAGAAACAATCAAATCATAAACATGTCGAAAATATCGCTGGTTATGTTTGTTGTGATGCTTGTCGCAATCTCAACTGGATCAGCATGCTTGAGGGGTGGCGTACAGGTAACTATACACCTCATCCTCGTGCATTTTTCGTACTTTAAAAATCATATAAACGAAAATAACTTGATAATTTCAGTGCGGAGCTAGCGCTAGTGGTCTCTCGTGCTGTTCTGGCTACGTTTGCAACGTGGATACGTGGAAGTGCGAACTGAAATACACTCCAGTTGTTACGCAACCGACACGTGCGCCCAAGAAACCCCAGAAAAACAACAATAACCGTGGATAGACATCTTTTATGCGACCTCCGTACATGTCATGAATAATAATGGAATAATATGAATAAAGAATAACCATGGTTTAGTCAGCAAAAGTTGTATTATTAATGCCCACACGCAAAACCACTGAAACGTTATTCACAGAGAAAATGATTGGAACCGCCCGTCTAGTAGTAATGGGTAATATGTATTAAAAAATCGCAACATTTAAAGGGGGACGACTACTCTACTTGAGTACCAAATTTGAGCCAGATCGCTGAAACGGTTACTGAGTGAGAGGCGATTGAATTTTCGAAGCCCTGCACAGACACACGCACAAGCACACGCGCACGCGCACGCGCACGAACATTTTTTTCTAGACCACTTTTCTCGACGTTTTAGGTGATTCTAAGCATACTGGCATGAAAATCTCGAACAAACAAAATGTTCATAAAAAGAAAGCTTTCTATATGAGGAAGCAACATGTGTAAAAAATGTTGTCACAATTATCTCAAATTTAGGTCATATATGGACAACCATAGACCAAGTTTTGAGTAAAAATTTGACGCAGATCAGTCTAGCTGTTTCAATTTGATGGCATTTTGAATCTTTTCAAAAATATAATTCTCGTGCTGGCTCGTGCAAATTACGAGATAACGGGTTCGAATTTGATACCCACTTTGACCATCATGAAACAAGGGTTGGGTACAAATTTGAGACAGATCGGTTGAGTGGTTACATTTTGATTTACTTTAAAAAAACAGTCGAAAAAACCTGCAAAGTAGACCCTTGCAACTTGCTTCCTCAGTATTTTACACTTTTGACGATGCTTCTTCTATAAGGAAGACAAAATTGATCAACATACTTCTTCATAGAGGTAGCTTTGTTAAAAGTGTAAAATACTGAGGAAGCAATTTGCAAGGTTCTACTTCGCAGGTTTTTTAAATCAGGCAGGCTTGCTGCAAATGACAGCAATTTTAATGTGTGTATAAAGATTCTAGCTGGGTGCAGTATTGTCTCAAAACGTAGAAGATTTTAGATGGTTTGCACTGATCAAGGGTGCATCATGAATCTATTTGTTGTACCCGTATAAAAAATACAAGTTGCATTTTTTTACATTAACTAGGGTAATCACACGCGCTGGTGCGCGTCTCTGAAAAACTTTTCGCTAAAATCGACCTCGGAAATTTTTCTTTTCAAAATGTCACCTACTAGCAAGTGTAGTGGGTCACACGCTTTGAAAATTAACGTGAAATTAACGTCCAAAATTTACGACATCGAGAAAAAAACATCCGATGGGAAATTTCCCGCTGATTCCAAAAAGCACCGTTGTGTGCCTGAAAAACATAAAATTCGATGAGAAAAATGCAAAAAATGATATTTCACTTTTTTCCCAAACTTCGTCACTTCGATAAAATCAAGGTAACTTTTTTTCGATTAACTAATCCTGGGTTTTCTTTTTGCGTTCGAGAGAAAACTCGATAACGAAGAGTATGCCGCAAGGCGGAATGCGATATCTTGATTTTTTAATTGTTTACAAAAGGTCAAATTCAAACCCCCAAAAATCGCAAAAAAACGAAAGGGATACCTTCTAAAAATTTGCGATTTTTGAGGGTCTGACTTTTACAACCTAAAAAAATTCAGAAATCAAGATATCGCATTCCGCCTTGCGGCATACTCTTCCCTATAGAGTTTACTTTGGATCACAAAAAGAAAATCCAGGTTTGGTCGATCGAAAAAAAGGTAGCATCGATTTTAGCGAAGTGACAAAATTTGGAAAAAAGTGAAAAATCATTTTTTGCGTTTTTCTCATCGATTTTTTTCTTTTTTGGGTAAACAACTGTGCTTTTCGGAATCGGTTGGAAATTTCCCATCGGATAGGGTTTTCGAACTTTGCGAAACCCAAATTTTTTTTTCGCGAAAAACGCAACTCAACTTCCGGCTAAAAAATTCGGTGAAAATTTCTGAAAAAAAAGATATCGGGTTCCGTCTTGCGACATTCTCTTCATTATAGAGTTTTATCTCGAACGAAGGAAGAAAATCCAGGTTCGATCGAGTCAAAAAAGTAACCTCGATGTTAGTGATGTGACAACTGGGTAAGCGTGCGAAGCACGAGTGTGGGCAGATTAACATAAAAACAAATTTCTACTTTTGGGACAGACTTTAATTAGGGGGGGGGGGGGGGCAAGGTTTTATTTTATAGGGCAGACTTTAATTAAGGGGCTGTGAAAGACAAACAGATAAAGAGACAAACCACTTTCCAAAATATTATATCACCTATAATAGGCTAACCAATTTTGCGCTGCTGCGCTTTTATAAAGCTTTAGAAAGTTACGGGTTCTGCCGC
The DNA here is from genome assembly GCA_963932165.1 of Pimpla rufipes. Taxonomy (NCBI): domain Eukaryota; kingdom Metazoa; phylum Arthropoda; class Insecta; order Hymenoptera; family Ichneumonidae; genus Pimpla; species Pimpla rufipes. Next base: position 11,842,711 of record OZ010632.1, on the reverse strand, counting down.
GCCTGTCCTCTTATCAAATTTTTCAAATTTGACACCAACCTGAATTTGTTTATCACGAACTTTCCTGGCAACCATCCACAACTCGAATAGAATGACAACAATGCTTTCGTTACTCATGAACTTTTTAAATGAGGATAAAAAACCATCTTTCGATTACAACCTTACGTTAACTTTAATTAAAAGTTCATCTGTAACTTAACGTTATTTAAAGTGCAAGGTACTGATTAGCATTTCGCAACGCCAGTTCCAATGTTTGATTTGTAACGTTACATCATGACGATTAACGCACGCATTACTAAAAATAGTACCGGTAGGTAAACCAGCTTATTTTCACGCCCACTAACGATTATGTCATGATTAGTACAGTCCCGGATATTTGCATGAACGCACTGACTAATACCGGAGAACAAGCTGAATCCAGGTCAACTTATTGACACTATTGTCGCACGTGTATTGTAATACACTTACAATTAGTCAAATCCGGCACGAAATGCGTAGCGCCAGCTAAGCAATGACGCAAGATACCCGCGATATAATTGATTAAACAAATATTGTCGGGTTCTTTGGTTCCACCTGTATATACACTCTTCTTTCGTATATTTGTACATCCTACATTTCGATGTAAAGACAATGTACGGTTTCTTGTGTTCAGTTGTTGTGCCCAGGGTACAACGATAGAGTCGATGCGCGGCATTACGCACATCGACAATGATGTCGATTCGTGGCGTTACGCGCACATCGACGGTAGTGTCGATTCGCGGCGCTACGCACACATCGACATAAGCGCGCCGCGGCCAGCGGGCCGGCGGCAGCGCGAGCAGGCAGGCGAGCGCGGGGGCGCGCGGGCAGGCGAGCGCGCGGGCAAGCGAGCGCGCGGCCAGGCCAGCGAGCGTGCAGGCGAGCGTCGCCGTCGCCTTACCGACCATACAGCTGAGTCGGCATTTCGGCAATCGGCGTAATACTCGTACCGCATGGTATTAATGCATACGATACTCGATGCATCTTCGGTACCGAATGTAGAGCAGTAAAAGATAAACAGAGATTGCCGAAATTAGGGCAAATGCTGAGGTGTCTGTTCTCTTACCTGTATATAAGGACCGGAGAGCAGACACTCGTCAGTCATAATCGACTCCTGGAACTGTACGGTTGGTCCGGGGTAAATATCCGAGCAAGGGATTTTACCAAATAAGGTCAGAATAACTTAATTATAGTGTTTTTAATTAGAATGTGTAAACAATCTAAACATTGTTAATTGAAATATATAAACAATATAAACATTGTTAAATACCAAGTGTAAACAAACTAACTTTGTTAAATTCGGAAGAAATAAATTATTGTTTCATATAAATATTCGTGTATCACTTGGGTTCCAACCCTTAACTGACTAAGTCCCAAAATAATTCTTGAGGTCAACCCTCAACGCCGGCGCTCGGAGTAGCTAACCGGGTTTCGGCGGTATAACACAGTTTAAAACTTTTTCTGGATATCTAATGCTTTTATGTAAAAGGGATTGCAGTTCAGTTAAGGAAGTCTTCAACCTATCCCAAATTGCTTCCTTTGAAATGCTCTATCAAAGATGTTTAAGCCTTAGTTGATAATATCGAAAGCTGTCCCAGAAAGATTCTTTGTTTTAAATGTGCCTATTCAAAATGGATTCTAATACCAAATAAAAAATGTTTACGAGAACGTGATATATGTGGATTAAAGAAATGTTTAATTAATAGGTTTAATGGATAATCCATCACCGATGTTGCCCAGATCGTGACGGAAGAAAATAATTGGAAATTTAATGTTTTTATATTAAATAAGGCACGAACTTATCGTCAGATTACAAGTTCGCAATAATATCTTTATATATCTCTGTAACTGACGTCGTTAGTGACTAACCCAGTGTAATTTCAAAAAGAAAAAATAAACTTTGCGATTTCATTAGCAGCATTCTCCTAATAGTCCTACTTATATTATCCGCAGTCGCACCCTCGAATTAATTCTACCGCCTCGTTCTGTCAGAGACTGGTGGAATATCCGAAATGCCGTCGATAATGTTTAGGGATATCTGTACCAACCATACAAGAGGGCACCGGAAGTGCGGCAGCGGTTAACGCGTTAGTCAGAATTTTAATGTGGAACCCTCAAAATCCACACATTTTTCCAAGGGGTACCCTTGCGTTTTTAACGATTTTTGAGAGTCTGGATTTAAAATTCTGTGAAAAATGCCGAAAACAAAATATCGCGTTCCGCCTTACGGCATTATTTACGTTATACAGTTTACGTCACAGAAGTGACGAAATTTCGAAAAAAGTGAAAAATGATTTTCCGCGTTTTTCTCATCGAGTTTTCCATTTTTCGGGCAACCAACAGCGTTTTTCCTAATCAGCAGGACATTTCCCATCGTTCGCAATTTCCCATCGATCTACAAACTTTATGAAATCGAAAAAAATCGAGAAAATCGTACCCCTTACGTTTGAAGCGAAATTTTGATTTTTTTTCTCGATTTCGCAAAGTTTGAAAATCCTATTCGACGGGGAATTTCGCGCTGATTCCGAAAAGCGCCATTGCTTGCCCAAAAAATAGAAGATTCGTCGAGAAAAATGCAAAAAACGATTTTTATCTCTGGAAATATGGAAATATTAGGCCATACGCTTCGCCCGAACGCCTTTTCCGAAGTAACTTTAACAAACCTTGAAACCGCACACATACCCTCCGAGTTGTCAAAATACAATAACACGATTGCAACTGCTCGCTGATTAGCAACGAGTTGCAGGCAACCCAACAGCCAAGCAGAAAACGACAGTAATACTTATATCGGAAATCCGATATATTTTAGCCACTGATTTTTTGATGAGGGAATAAACTGAAGGGCGACGAAGTGTTGTTTTAGCGGTGCGGTTTACGAGTGTAATAGCCGTAGCCTCGGTAGCTGTTGATGTGTGAAACCCCCTTCCGTCGATAAAACATGTATAATTTAATTGATTTGGAAGCTAACTAGGCGATATCTCGCGTCTTCGTGTAAGTATAGGACAGAAAACGTAACAAGTTACCTAGGCAATTACTAAAAATACCGTGTGATGCACGATGCGGCAGTAAGTTATTTTCACTACTTTGATCAATTGCAGTTAAAAAATCACGTTTCACTCTTTAGGAATGGATTTTTTTTTATTAAACTCAAAATTGTCATGTGTGTTTCGTATACACCGTCATATCTATAAGGATGAATCGCTCATAAAGTCCCTTTCTATTATTGATTTTCGTTTTATATGTTTTAGTGTAGGTATTATGATTTTTAATTGTGAAATAATACTTTGACCTCATATAACAAGTGAAATATTATCTTATAAAGATTTATAATGGTTAAGACATATTGATCCGAGAGAACATTCCCGTATAGGGAATGCCAGCAGTAACAATAGGGCCAATGCTTGGCCGAGTAATGGCTACGTAGCGTTCTTCGGCACTAGTCTTCGTGCTCTATAAGAGACAAATGGTTCTCCCAACAGTTTTAAAGCTCGTTTTGTACCTGTTCAGTCGTCATGGGTAGGGATACCCATCACGAGACGGGCTCCAATTCTCTGTGGGATTTGCGTGTTATAGGACAGAAGCAAGAGCGTCCCCACTTCGTCGGGTTGACCGCTTTTCATTCCATGATACGGGTGGGGATAAATACCAGCTTTTTGGCAGGTGTGGAATACAGAAATCTGGAAAGACGACAGTTTTACAACAATATATTTGAAATAAATTACAGGTACTGTTTGCGTTGTTGCACCCGTAACTACCAATAGGATAGAGGTAACGAATTGAAAAAAGGGCTGGTGCAAATAAAAAAGTTGCAAAGGAGAACTATGCGAATGGCTTCCTCCTTAATTTCCATTTTTCACAAAGCATCCTCTATAAGGAAGCCAAAATTAATTGATAAGTTTCCTCATGGAGGTGGTCTAGTTAAAAATATCTTAACTAGCAACAATGTGCTCGCTTCGCTCGCACTCCTTTACTCTCATGTCTTTCCTTGAGGCTGAATAAGAAATTTGCATGTTTTCACTTCGCGCTATTTTAGGTTAGGTGTGTTTATCTGATTAACGAACTCACGCAGTGCACAGATGCGCGTGCACTGCATAACTCTATTTCTACTTCACTGTTTCGATATAATCTAATATAATTAGAGTATTCTATTCCACGACTGCGAAAAATGCAGTCATTTAAAACGCGCACCATACGTGACTTGGCAGCGGTCACAAAAGTCAGAAGTTGGCTCTGCGACATAGCCATCGCATCTCCGACCAATCACAGCACGAGTTATACTATCTTCAGTATTTCGATATCTTCGACTTTCGATGTGCCATGTCCTTTTTAAGGAGGTACTCGCGCGGACAGTTCAATTCGCATAAATTCGAGAAAAGTGCGAGAGAATTGCAAACACTTCTCGATCGTATAAAAATCTGAAAAAATTCATGCACATTAAAGGTACTGAAAAGATTAATTTTGAATAATAATAATTCTAAAATGTTATTAACAAACTGATTAAAACAAAATTGTTTAACAAATATTTCGGTGACCCAAGTTTTTTTGTGGATGAAAATGATTCCTTCGTTTTTCTGGAATAATGCATACGTATTCAGAAAGATGAATGAATCGTTTTTATCCACAAAAAAACTTGGGTCACCGAAATATTTGTTAAACAATAATTTTTTTATCAATTTGTTAATAACGTTTTAGAATTATTATGATTCAAAATTAATCTTTTCAGTATTATGCTTTTCTCGAATTTATGCGAATTGAACTGTCCGCGAAACTCCTTAAGAGAGGATGTCGAAAAAAGTACAAACTTTGCAACTTTTTTATAGTCTGAACATAATCGTTTTACTCTCGTTGCAATTTTCATACATCATTTTTTAAGATTGGTTAAACCTACCACGAACTAAGTTGTTTACATGACGCGAGCTTATATATATAATGATTATCGATGCTAACCAATATGTTTCTAAACATTTCAGTTCAATTGAACCATCTAAGCCTTCATATTGGAGATCAGAAAATTCGCCCACACACAAGATCTTTCGTGCTTCGTCATCAATCCTACATCCACCCCTTTTGGCATGACCACCGCCTTTTTGGTATTTCATTCGTGTATTGCGGGACGATGGAGCTCCGTGAACAACTTAGGTGGTATAAGTTCAACTAGTGGTGAAGATATGTATGAAGGTATAGCTGCAGGCTGGCGCTGAATTGGTGCAACAATCTCACTCTCACCCCATTCGCTGACTCTCGCTTTCGCCCGCGGCGGAAACTTTTCTCGCAATTTCCGCGAATGTCAAAGTTATCGACTTACAGGAAACATTTGTCACGAGTTCCTTTCGGAGCTCAAATACCGGGAAGATAGCGATAGCTACGACGAAAGACAGGTCGGCTCGGCACGAACTCGGCTTGTCTATAGGACATGCGAGGAAGCCACCCGCGAAATATATTACCCGCCACTTCAGAACATCTTTTTACTGGCATACATGGCTTCATAAATTTCAATACAGGGATATCTGAAGTTTCATTTACTTCGGGAAGCTATTCCAGGGGTTTCATAACAGAATCGTGGGAATGTATCTTAGAATATCTTCCGCTGCAAATGAATTATTGCACAACACATATTCAACTTGCGTAGGAGAAATATAGAATCGATATAGACAACTAGAAAGTCTCGCTCTTAATCACATAATTTTTCGTAGAATTTCATTAAAATGCATGAATAGTAACGGAATAATTCAAGAGACGTTGTTGGAAAGGCGAAGGTAACAATTCTGTTTGTTACATGAGTTCAAAGTCGTATATTTCTATAAAAGCATATTTATCAGCAGGCCAAATTCTGAAGGGTTCATGTATTTTTTACCCAATGGAACATGGAACTGAATGTGTGATTTGTTGGCTCTTGCGCAACCTACGTCTCCCAGCAACCAACAAATTACATTCCATTTGGAAATATTCAGCAGTCATTCATGTGAGTTTGCGCGTGTTAACGTGGGCATCGCATTTTATCTGCGAAATCCATCTACCTCCTATTAATCACTTATTTGCCACTTTGTGCAGCTCCATCGCCATTGCTTGATACATGAGGCTCTAGTTCAAGTTTATGAAAACCTCATGCATCATATTGATAGGCGATATTAAATTTTTAGGATGAACTAAAGATTAAACTTAATACTATTACAGTTAAGATGAATCTTTCCAAGTAAAAAAAATTATATGGGGCTTACATGAAAGGCTTTATGTACAAGCTATATGCGAAAATGGATATATAGAGTTTTCATATATTTTGTATAATCTATATGAAATATATCGATATTATATGGTTAAATGCTGCCTATAATTTTTACAATATGTTTGTTTCTATAGTTCTATATATCGAAATTGATTCTATATATATGTTTGCTTATTCAGCTTTGTATATGTTTTGGAACAAGCTTTGGGTTTTTATTATCACCTTTAATGTTGTTTCGTAATTCGCAATTATACAGGGTGTAAACTAACTATTGTATCAACCGTGGCACTTAACTAGATAAAGACGAGCTGATTAAAAAATCATTGGGGTAAAATGTCGTCCGGTCAAAATTAACCGAGTTACAAGCGTTGCAAGTTGAACCAATGTGAATCAATGAGAATGGAGATATAGCGAACGAAGCTCTCACCGTGTTCTCACCTTGTTCTCAACTTGTTCTCAACTTGTTCTCACCTTGTACTCACCTTGTTCTCACCTTGTTCTCACCTTGTTCTCAACTTGTTCTCACCTTGTAGTCACTTTGTTCTCATCTTGTTCTCACCTTGTTCTCCTCACCTTGTTTTCACCTTGTTCTCTTCACCTTGTTCTCACCTTGTTCTCAACATGCTCTCCACTTTTTCTAACCTTGTTCCTACCGTTTCCTCACTACAGACGTGTCGAAGACCAATATCTTACATCTCCATTCTCATTGGTACACATGGGTTCAACTTGCAACGCTTGTAACTCGGTCAATTTTGACCGGACGACATTTTACCCCAATGATTTTTTACTCAGCTCGTCATTATCTACCTAAGTGTCACGGTTGATACAATAGTGAGTTTACATCCTGTATTTATCATTTTGTACGGTTATTCGAAACAAGTGACCATTATCGAACTACTCGAATCGGTGTGCCGTCATTTCAGAAGCGTCAGTTGATTCTGCAAGGTATTTCATCACACACTCCAAAACATAATTTCAGTCATGCTTCCATTCGGCCGTGAAACCCGTGCGATGGATCGAATGGTTGATGTCAAATAGGTAATACGCTTGTTTTTATAAGCCATTAAATTCTCTTGTTTGTCGCTTCGTCTGCATAAACCGTTGTAAAGTATAAATAATTTGAAATAACGCGCAGCTCATAATTTTGTTTATTGTCTCTCAATTGTAGCCGTCGTTTGTTAAGGAGTTACATGGGTTTCAAAATTTCAAAAAATCGTTTTTCTTTTTTTGTCTTATTAAATAATACAACATGTCTAGAATATTCTCCCAACATTTTAAATCGTTCGGAGTAAAATTCTAAAACATAGAGCCTTCAGAAGCTCCGCCCATCGGGCCGCGTGACCCTGGAACTTAAAACTTTAATCGCGTTTCTCTCGAAACTATTTTTGAAGTCGGTGGACACGATGTCTCGAAAAGTTATGAACCAATCTTGACCAAATTTTGCATACTTCTTCAAAATAACATTATTTAGTGATTGAACGAAAGTTTTTTTCAAATTTTGATTACAACTTATTTTACAAGGCGAATACATAATGAAAATTTTACCAATAAATGGGATTTTTTGTTCACAACTCCGCCAAAAATTCAAATTTCAATTTTTTGCTTTTTCCTTCGTTCAATCACGAGTACTATGCATGTACTAACGGAATATATTTGGTATTTAAATTTTTTATGAACGAGTCACGAGTTATCCTGTCCACGTCGAGTGCACTTTTTTAGAGTTCAAGGGAAATGAGGTCCCAACGGGAGGATTTTCAACATTTTTTAACGAAAATTTCAAAAAATACTCGTGAAACATGTACCTTTGATATGCTAAATGGTTTAAATAAAATATTTCATTCGATACAATTTTTGAAAATGAGTAAAAATACCCTTTTTTTGATCCGCTGAAACCCATGTAACCCCTTAAGGTCGTGTGAAGTACCGACTGCAATAATAAAAACTCTAATGGGCGGTTTTTACGCATATTTGCATTTACAGCTGAAATAAGAAATTCATTCCCTGCACTGGTGAAATCCGCAGGGAATGAATTTCTTTTTTTTAGCTGTAAACGCAAATATCCGTCAAAAAAGTTAATTACAGTTTTTGATACCGACTGGGCTCGACGTGGATGTTTCACATCGCCTTAATACCATTCATTATATATTATCCCCAAAGTACCGCATTTGTTCGGGTTTTTATATTTCATCACCGCCTGTGCACTTTATCAACTTATAACAAAATAAATCCGGTACAGTCTGCCGCGCGGATTGGTTGTTTTCATCTGCCTTTCAATTCATTTTATAATGCGAATCTACTTAATGTTAATCGCTGCGCTATACAGCGCCGCCTAATGGAAACCCAACCACATTGGCTTAGCGCGGTACGTCAAGGTGTAATTGACGAGCTTAAACCCAGTGTTCTACGATTCCTATTACATTGCTGCCCCCGGTGCTTTGCAGCATGTAGCACAGACATAGCCATAAGCTGTAGTCATAAGTTTCAGCCTGTTAAAATACTGAAGGAAGTCTTGCAACCTCGTTCAGGGGGGAGGAAAAAATAAAAAAAACGTTGCGAGTTCAACGAAACGAGGCGAAAAATCTCATATTAGTCAAACTACACGGTGCTTTTGCCGCCCACGACAAGCAGACCGCCTCTAGGCGAGACTCCCGAGCTTTTTGCATATACTATTTCACATGAAATTTATTTTCAGGACCGGGAGACGCGAGAGCGTCGATGCGCCAGTAACTTCTTCACATTCTGTACCTTCTGACAAATCGCTTACCGATATTCCAGTTTCTGATTCAAATCGTTCTTTACAGTTGGGTATGTCATATTTTATTGTTAAGGGAAGGGTATAGGGATATTGGAGAATAAAAATCCATTTTTTGTGGAATACAAAAAAGTTTGTAAAGTTCAATGCTGCGCCGCTCACTGGTTCGCTTCACTGGACCGGAACTAACCGCGTTTCGCTGAAAATGCAAACACTCGGACTACAGGTATACATACATGTATATATGTATGTATTTACTTCGTATCAATATATCGATCAATAATTCCTCAAATCAAATTCAGAATAGACTGAATGAATTTAAAAAAAACCCTTGCACACCTACCTCTTGTTGCGACGACCCTGGACCGTGCCCATATGTATATATATATATATGAGCTGGTACATTTTTTGCAGAATATATTTTTTTAATGAGCACCACTTAAAACAGTTTTTAACATGAAAAATAAATACTCGTAAATTATCAATCGCATCTAAATCATCGAATCTGCAAGTAAATGACATTTTGAAAAATAAAAATACTAGTGACTAGTAATTCATTTTTTTAAAACTACTCAATGGACTGATATCCCGGCAATGGCAGTGATATCCCGAACCCCTGCGGGTATAACACAAAAATGTAAAGAAACATATGAGAATTTTCACAGAAAAAATAAAAACATGGAATTTAAAAAATAAATTAGTTCCATCGCATGCTCTAAGTATTCTTTTAACCCATCGATGATTTTCGAGGAATTGTTTATCAAAATAGAGTATACTTTTCAGAGGTCCTGCGTAAAAAAATATACTGTGCAATAATGGACCATACTTGCATATATTTTTTTAATTTATTCGCTCCATTCTCGATTTTATTTTTAAAATTATTGGATGAAATATTTATGAAGCCAGTACATTTCGACAAATCAGTTTCATCGTTTGGATGAAATGAATAATCGATAATCGATGCAAGGTAATATCTCTGGTTGCCGTTCACATTTTACATATAAGCTCCAATCGTTTTTCAAGGATATTCTACATAGTACTTTTCTCGATGCAGATATAACTTAGATACGGTTCACTTCATAAGGATACGAACGAGAAACTAGAAAAATAAAAATCAAATGAGAGGAACATTAATCCGGAATTCTTGATTTTATTTCTGTCGGCGACGATATTCGATTATTTATTATCAGAACAGTTAATGAATGAAGTTTATATTTGAACTAGGTTAATCACACGCGCTTGCGCGCGTGCATGAAAAACTTTTGCGCCGCTGCGTTTTTATAAAACGTTACGGGCGCTCCTGCACCCGTCTTCTTATGTCAGATTTGACATCAAACTGATTTTGTTTACTACGGACTTTCCTGGCAACCTATCACAGCTCGAATAGATCGCTAACAATGAATTTCGCATTTGTCCCTCATGAACTTTTTGCAGGAGGGATGTTTATTTGCAAGTCACGGAAATCCGAAACAACTAGAAAGAGTATACTAAAATTAACAAGTGACGAAATTAATTAGGCGTGAGAATAATACACGTTGAATGTAATGAGGTACAAAAACACTCCATTCATGGCGCCGCGAATTAATGGCGCGCTACTAATCGATAAACCGTGTTAATCTGGCAATTATTGCCGCGCTATTAAAAGGAATTTCGCGACACATTTACGGTGGTTCGCGAGGCGAGTGCGGTTGTAATAAAACGCATCGGACGTGAATAAAAATCGGAGGAAAAAAGCCTGCGCTCAGTACATGCGGTTAGTTGCTACATATACATATATGTCCGACCGATCTGTGAGTTATAAAATCATGAAAAAAAAAAAAAATCATATCACCACAGCTTCACTCACTACCGGCGCGTTAATTCGATCCGGAGACCGGATAGAATTTCATCGATGAGCAGGAAATCACACTGATGGTCAGATAATCTTGGTAATCCTACAGCGTATAATAAGCTTAATATTGTAAATCGATTAGAGGTGTGAAGTTTATAGCGTTGAGCTTTTCATAGCTATTAACCTGATCGATAACTTGAATTGCACCTGCTGTCTACATAGATATAGTCTCGTTATGTCATGCCACGTGGGAAAACATGGCTGATTTTGTGATTCTGGTTGCAAATCCGATGGCGACAGGCAGATAAAACAAACGACTTTGACAAATACACATTATGTCCTCTCCATTGGCCACTACCTGTCGCGAGAGATACGACAATAAAAAGAGGAAGAAACGTTGACAAATATGTTTGCTTAGGATTTATAAGCGGGTACAGTTTCGATTATATGAAAACAGAAATTACCGTATAACAATAAAAGCTATTTTGCGGTCTGCATATGTCGTCTTTCAATCTAACGCTGAACGTACATACCAAGATTTCAAAGAATTCTTGATTCAGCGCTATATTGAATTATAGCAGTCGAAACAGTGGTTTATGAAGAAGAAAAAAAAAGGAATGGACTGCGAGGTTTTCTCCAGATACGAACTTTTTTTTATAGATGAGATAGCATCGGAATTCTCGAAACGAGTCCAGCGACTTCAATAAATTCCCTCATGGATGAGGCAGCCGACAACAGATGTTGTCTGGAGCTGTATAAATGTGTAGAAACGGAATATACGCACTGATATACAGTAATAACCGCTGCCATCATATTCACAGTTGAATGAACTCTACGTATATCAACAATTCACACGGCATAGATTCGATACTTCACGTCGTAACATATAACTTGAATTAAAAAAAATGTATTATCACAGTGTTTCTGTTTGTACATGGAATCGAGTATGTACAGCTTTTTTTATTAAATATAATATTTTGATTTTTAATTGCACTTGTAAAGCCTTTGCCATACGAACACGATTTCTCTTCTGCCTTTCTTAAAATACAGTCTTCGGACTCTAATGATATTCCACAAAAACTTCGCAGTGCTTGACATCGATTTTCCAGATGGAAACCAACATAAAATATGCGCGAAGTTCAAAGGGAATCACCCTAATAATCTAGTTATTGTGTGGTGTGAGTTTTTAACCTTTCGTATACAATAAATTGTACCTCACCCACGCAGCCACCGGCTGTGAACGACGTAAAGATAAGTATCATTAATGAGGTCACGCCGGAGAGGATGGAAATGCGCAGATGGCTCAGGTACAAAATTGAATTTGCAATTTGTCGGGGAACGAAAAAGGAGTAAAGAGGAAGGAAAAGCAGCCGTATGATACGGCGGCGTATTCTTAATACTTATGACTGACCTCAGCGCATATAGAAAAATGCGAATTCAATTAGGTAAACGAACCCACGAGAAATCTTTTAGGGTTCTTGACAGTGAGAACGTGGTGTAGGGTTTCTTCGGATGGTATCAGATAGAGTATCAGATATTTTAAGATTTCTTACTCATCAATTGTGAAAACGTAGTTTCGAGAAAATGCGCTTGGAATGCAAAACTTGAAGTGTCTCGGAAACAAGTCGACTTTTTTGTTATGAGGTTTCATAGAAGCGGCCGGAAATTAGTAGTAGTATCATTATTTATGTTATCCTGAGATAAAATCCTCTAAGGGCGTAATTAATACAGGAATTGCAGTTGAATTTTACAAAAGTCGACAGACTGATTGCGGAGGGTAGTGGATTAAGTAGTAGATGCAAAAGTATATAGACCAGAGCAGGTATGAGATAGATAAAGCGGATAATAAATCACAAGTAGCGATAGTAACGAGATGACAGAAGAACAAACATAACCTAAGAAAACAAAGTGCTGAAGTTGATCTTCCGAAATTGTATTCTTCAAGCCGCATATTCTACCTCTGAACTGATTTCAACCCTTTTTTCTTCATTTGGAGGAAAGAACATCTTTTTCTCCCGACTCCGCTAAAATAACCCCATTTCGTGTCCGCAACGCGGGCGGAAAATCCCTCATTTTTGACGCGTGACTTACGCATGCGCAGTCCGCTTTCATTACCTCCCTAGGGAGGTAATCAGCTCATTCCTGCCCGCGCGGGAGTAATGGGAACCGAACTACGCATGCGTGTCGTCACTTGTCAAAAATGAGGTTATTTTCCGTCCGCGTTGCACACACGAAATGTGGTTATTTTTTAGCGAAATCGGGAGAAAAGTATAGTACGTTACATGGGAGGAGTGCAACTTTTCACCTCGTGTGAATTTCTGCCCTCGCTTCGCTCGGGCATCAAACTTCACACTCGGTGAAAAGTTGCACTTTCCTCCCTTGTAACGTAATGTACTATTTCTCCCGACTCCGCTAAAATAACCCCATTTCGTGTCCGCAACGCGGGCAGAAAATCGCTCATTTTTTGACAACTGACTCACGCATGCGCAATCCGGTTTCATTACCTCCCTAGGGAGGAAATCAGCTCATTCCTGCCCGCGCGGGAGTAATGGAAACCGTACTACGCATGCGTGTCGTCATTTGTAAAAAATGAGCTTATTTTCCGTCCTCGTTGCACACACGAAATGTGGTTATTTTTTAGCGAAATCGGGAGAAAAGTATAGTACGTTACATGGGAGGAGTGCAACTTTTCACCTCGTGTGAATTTCTGCCCTCGCTTCGCTCGGGCATCACACTTCACACTCGGTGAAAAGTTGCACTTTCTTCCCTTGTAACGTAATGTACTATTTAAACGGTTTTTGTTAACTCACGGTTATATCATTCATTTCAGTCCCTAGCAGAAATTTACTCGGATTTGCTCCATGTCCGGCGAGTTGCTCGCGAGGGCAATCCTAGTTGTGCTAGTAACGGGATATCTGCCGAGGGATTGGCGAGGCCCAAGCTTGTTGGGCTCGCCAGCTTGCCCTACGACGCGCTGGCGAGGAAATTTGCCGTGGCCCAAGCTTGTTGGGCTCGCCAGCTTACTCTACCAGGCTTTGCCGAGGAAAATTCGGTAGAGCCAGACTTGTTGAGCCCGTCATCGCGGGCTGGGAGGCACTAACAAATAATACTGCGTGAGGGCCACGCATACAGACGGACCCTGGAGTTCCGTATTTTAATAGGCGACTCCGTAGCTGCTCAATACTTGGGTACCCACCTACTAAACAGTTCGACCTAGAAGTTTCGTGTAGTCCTAAAATTCACCGGTTTTTATTCGATTATTTTTTGGTCCGTTATGTCAGATTCATTATTTTTTATATCTGAATTCTCGATTCAGATCCGCAAATAACGTTCTCAGAAACAACCAAATACCAACTTTTTACAAAATTCGTTTGATATCGGTGTGATTGTTATTCTCTATGTAACTATTATGAAACTAAAGTAAATAAGAACTTACAGTTGTCGGTTTGGTCTAGTGGTTAGAGTGCGCGTCATTAGGTAGTTATAGGTTTAACAGTTCATAGTTATAGGTTTAACAGTTCATAGTTATAGGTTTAAGCTTATAGGTTATAGTTTAAGTTATAGGTTAATAGTTATAGGTTTAACAGTTCATAGTTATAGGTTTAACAGTTCATAGTTATAGGTTTAAGCTTATAGGTTATAGTTTAAGTTATAGGTTAATAGTTATAGGTTTAAGCTTATAGGTTATAGTTTAAGTTATAGGTTAATAGTTATAGGTTTAAGCTTATAGGTTATAGTTTAAGTTATAGGTTAATAGTTATAGGTTTAAGCAGTTCATATAGGTCGTAGGTGCGAATCCCGCGTAGGGCGTTTAAAAAAAGCCGTACCGGTAGTCGAATTCTTTTTTTTATATTTTAAGGATATTGCAAACATTATTTGATTAATTTTGAAAAATGTTCCCTAATATTAATAACTAATATTTATATTGTTAATAATTAATATTAATATTCCGGGTGTTCCGTAAACGAGGCGCTGCCGAGGAAAATTCGCCACATACTCGGCAGTTAGTCAGCCTAGCGATTGGCTACGATAAGCGTTAGATGCCAGACGAGGCCCTCGCCGTTTTTCCTGGCGAGAGGCTCGGCAAGATCCAGGGCCAACTGGCGAGGCCCTCGCCATGTTCTGGTCACTATTTGTGCTAGGGGTGTAGACTTTGATTTTAAGTTGCATTGAATTACATAATCCACAGGTAACCTTCATAACATTCAGACGCTACAGCTTTTTTTAGCAAAATGCAACTTGAAATAAATTTTGCAAGTTCTCTGTTTTTTCCGAACTGGCAGAAAATTCCCTGAGTCCAGGGAGAACCGAACAGACACCCGATGGAATCGATCATGCTCTGATGAATACCGGAACATTCAAAAAGTTATGTTTTCATTGCGTTTCCATACAAACAACCGTCCGATGAGATATTGATAGATGTCCTTCAGTTGACTCTTGATAGCTACTTTTATGTCATCTTCCAGCCTGTTTGTATCCAAAACTCAACTGTTGTAACTGTTATCCAGTTACTTTCCAGTTATGCGCAGATCCTCCGGAGAAGGTGCATCAAAGAAGATGGAGTATTGGCGAAACTTGCAGGAGAGGGGAAGGAAACGTGTACAGGAACGCACAGATCTCGCCTACACCAGTATGGAACGTGACACAGTGCTCGATGGCGTAAACACGGTGCTCGACTTTTTCTCCTTACTTCTGCTACTATGAACTTCATCGCGAAGCCACCAGGCGCGACAAAGTTCGATCCTTCAGCACAGAGATTCACCCCGCTTTCGTTCCTCGGTAATCATGTTTTCGAACTTACATACCCGGTAAATTACATTAACGTTCCATAACTCCCGGTTTCGTTGGCACAGCATTTCCCGCCTAATCCGCGTGCAAGTGCGAGTAGAAGTATTAGTGTCAGATCGAGGGTGTGACCGAGTATGGACACGAGTGCGCCACCGCGACTCGGATATAGCAATAGTAGCGGTACCCAAGTTGCATCTGTAGAGGATTTCATTAAAAGTACACAACACGTGTACAACGTATAACGCTGAAAAAGGGCAGCAGTGTGAACTTTAAAGGTGCGAGTGGTGGCACAACACGGAGTTAAAGCTGTTTCGTTGTTGAAAAGTACATTGACCATGTGGTACAGCGATACCACGGTGTGGAGGAGATTGGAGTTTTGGACGGTGTCTTTTTGCACAACTTTATGAGATATATCGAAAGATTGGACGTAAAAAATGCTATCTAAGTTTCTGATTCAGTTAAGTTCTCCATAAAACAACACAACGCAGTTTACCATCTACCGATCGTACGTTACAAAGTGTTATGTGCCACGGTATTTTATTTTTTAAGGCGGGCTTCGAGCGCTTACCTAGTTGATGAAAAACAAAATTAAACTATCTTAAATAATCAAGTTTTTACATTTTTTCGTGAAATCTATTGCATTTAGAAAAAACTAATGGTGAATCCCTTGTGTACGGGCAAGGATAAATTGAAATGGGGTGTTAAAAAAAAATAAAAGTGCTCGCACTTTTTCACATTTCGTCACATCACTGAAATCGAAATTAGCAACGAGTTGCAGGCAACCCTTTAGCGAAACAAAGAACGAATGACCTGACAATACTACTTACATCGAAAAAGGCGAGATATGTTACCCGTTGATTTTTTTAAAAGGGAACGTTGGTCAGTATCGTGGTTGTAGTTGTCGATTTATCCGGCCTCTGATTGATCATCGGTATCGTCGGACACACTTGGACTGGGACCATGTTCATACATTGAATATTTTTTATGTCAAATATCAAAACTGATGTAAAGGAACCTGGGCGCTATCCTACCGTAAAAAGTGTACCTATGTGTAACGCGAAACAATATGATATGGGGCAGATTTTGCCATTTCCGAGCGATACCGGAAGGTACGAATGTAGGAGTGTGGTATGAGGAACGAGTGGAACGTAGGTTCTACTCGTTCGTATGTCAGGTTCGTATGTCGCGGCAGCTTCCGAGCCGCGATTTGATGTAACGAATTATTAAATCGAGAAGCAAAGATCTTTATAATTTTATCTTTGTTTGCTGTGATTGGTTACCAGAAAAGTTGTAGGAAACAAATTCAGACATACGAAGGTTATAGACGCAGAAGCCTTTTAACCCTACCAGCTACAAACAGGGCAACGCAACAAAGCATCCTGTGTCACAAGATGACCCAAGGCCAGCGAGTTGACTGTCCGATATTATGGTGTCGTTTTAATCGACAACACTGACTTCTTCGCACCAGCGATTTATCCCGCAATAATAGACCTGTTGACACTACACTGTGGATATTTATTTGAACATCGTCTACAGTACAACGAATATCTTGTTTCTATTCACTTTACTTTACCCGCCCACTGCTGTTTGCCGCGGTGGAAAAGCCGGGTGGAAAGAAAAGTCGTGAAATCACATGGCAACCTAATATTTCACAATTACCCAACGGTGGCCTAACTGGCCCGTTCTTTTTCGTTTTGATTTAGGTAATTTGTGACATGCTAGTCTAGCACCTAGCGACCCCATTCATTAACTAACCGCTCGGAAGATTTCCGGCAGACTCGGTCACGTACAGGCAACCCGAGACCCGAAACGTGGAGGAGATACCAGGCGCGAATGAGGGAACCCGAAGAGCATTGAAAGCGTCTGGAGCTTACTCTCGAGGGTCCCCTCGTGTATACGCGCACACTAAAGAACTTCGATCCCCGAGGAAACCTTTCCGTTGAAGAGTCAGCACGGAGTCTCGCATTCCCTAGCTCTCAGTTTCCAGACGATACAAACGAACAATGTTTTGTAAAACGCCAGTGCTGCTTCCCCATTGAGGGAGGCTGTCTTCTCGTGGAATAAACATTTCCTTATTCGTTGCGTCAACGTACTCAGGATAGCCCGAAACTGTACGACAAAATGTGTGATCATTTTAGAAGTTTTACTTTTTACTGGCCGGCGAACTTGATGCAAATCTCTGCCGGCCCAACGACCATCGTCACCTTGCAGAACACCCAATGACCAGCATGCAGATAACTTTAGCTATATGCTGCACGAAGTTACCTGAAATGCCTTACCACGCTCCTCTAGTCGGCCAATTCGCCGGAACGCGAAAACTTTTGATGTCCGCATATTGCTAAGGTCGATGGGTTGCTCCCAGCCGAGTCCTCCAGTTTCGCGGCTAATCTAATGAACTAAAGTTGCACCAAGATTAACGACATCATAAACGTACGACTGCCGGCATAATAGTCCGATCGTCGAAGATGGAATATGACGTTTTTCATCACCACCCCTCCAGTCTTTCTCGACTCACGATAATTTCACGGAAATAGTGACGATTCGTGTAGATATAAGCAAATGCGATTAAGCGTAACATCGTTTGTCAGCGTTAGATTGCTTCGTAAGTCCTAACTCTATAGTCCTCGTCTGCTGCAGCAAAGGATATCGGGGTGAAACGGCGCGATTTATCGTCAAACGTTCTGAAATTATTCCGCTTTAATACTCTGCAGTCCTCGGCTTTGTTCAAACAACGACACGTTTCTCCCTCTCCTCGAGATAATTGGATGAAACAGCGACGACGTTAAATGCTAGTTTTTTAACGTTACTTCACCCATAGCCGTCGCGTTGAATTTGAGAGCTCACTTCAAAAGTGCCATTTCCGATTATGTCAGCCTCAAGACGTGCAATAAACTCCACAATGGGAGTCACTTGTACTCAAGTGCACGGACGGAGAATATTAAATTACGCCCTGAGCCGTTACACCCCTGTCTCCTCGAGTGCACCCAGCGTTAAAAGACAATGATGCAATACGCCCAAGGTTCGACGGTATATCCACGGGATTTCTATTTCGATTGCTCGGCTTCGTTTGCCCCCGGCGACATTTTCGACTCCGTTGTAATTGTTTCCCTCGGTGAAGTGTATCCCCGTATTGTATCAGTCACAGGTTCATGGACATAATGCGATACTGAAACTGTACAGCTGGCATATCGACCGGTCGAGTCCAATTTGTGGTGAAGACCCAAACAAGGGAATCTGATGACCAGCAAATGATCATAAGTAATGAAACGCCAAAACGTTTGCAGCATGAACGAAGAAGTCACGGATATCACGGAGCAAAGAATATGAAAGTATTCCCTCGACTCAACACTGCGATTCAGAAGCAGAAATATTCCGATGTGCTCACGACATGCAACTGAAAGAATATAGAACTGATGCTCACAGTACGGTGCCTCAGAGCTTTCCCGAATCTCTGTATACATTGACTATATGTATACCAGCCGAAGTCGCGAAAACCACTGCAAGATTAAACGATGTTAAGACGAATCATGATTACATTTCACGGTATCAACGGTAGCTCAGGCAGTTGCGTAACTGTTGTAGATATTTGGAAAATGATTACACTCTTTTCAGCACTGCTAAAGAAACTTAAAGATGGGACGGTGGAATCGAGAGTCGTTAAGAAGTTTCCCTTTTGGTTTCACTCACTTCACATTTAACGCTTCGCATGCCAACTCGAGTTGGTAAATGGTCGGTACCTATCACCAGTAAAACACACGTCCATCCGATCCTTCAGACCGGCTACACCACTGAGCAGTCGAAAACTTCTCAATTTTACACTTTAGTTTTATAATCGAATTTGACCTTTTTCGACAGAAGGTTTTTACCTAACAAATTTCGGGCTACGTCCGACACGTCTTATACCCAACATACTCGTTAGTATTGTATGTCGTTATATTGCATACTCGTTAATATTAGTATGTATATAATTAAAACAAAATCAAGTATCGATGCTCCGTGTTTTCGAAAATTAGCTTAGTTGAATGTGTCTGCTGAAACAAAAAAACCGCGGTGTTTTCCATTTTCATCTACTTCCACTCAAACAAAAAATATAGAAAATGTTGGTATTTTATTTCTGATAACGATTATCTGCATCGTGTGATCCATGTTCCTACATTTCCGATCATGTTTGACATAATTTTAAATTCTCTTATCTCGGTGTAGCGAAGTACCATACGCTTTTTCCATTTTTTTCCCATAAAACGGATATAAAACGACACTTCTGAAAAGTAATTTCAAAAACTTTGCCGACTGGAACCGCTCGGTTTTTATTGGTGTGTTGCTTATTTAATGTTTTTCACTAACCGCACGTACTACCTCACTTCTGCGAACCCAATAGTTTCGTAAGCGACGAACCATTAGCTCCCGTTACAAGATAGAACAGTTTAAAACATTGATCACCAGGAGTGCAGGTGAGAATTATTGAGATTGCCCATCGTCGATTGTTATTTTAACTACACGGTTTTTGCTCATAATATTTATATCAAATTATAGGAAGCTTTGGGCCCTCGCAACCTACTTCGCCTCACCGCAGTTCCCAGTTTTTTTATGACCCTCTTGCTACATCACTCTGTCCAGTGTTTTTTAGTGGTGGCATCGTTTTCATGACATACACCGAGAATTCGATATGCGGGTACCAAGAAGTTTTAAGTGTTTGGAAAATGTTGCGTCAAGTCAAATACCGTAATTCGAAGGATTGTCGAAGGTTCCAGAAATTTTCAGGGAGACCGAGCATAGCATACACACCACGCAATTAATCAGTTTGATTGACGTCACTTCCTGATACCATGCCATTAATTTCCTAAGTGTGTTCACAGCAATTAATAAAGTTGTGAAGTGTAAAAAGATGTAAAGAAAGCTGAAGACTTCAATAAGGATGCGGAAGGTCGCCTTTATGGTGCTGAAAGAACCGATTAAGGGTAAGATTTATAAAACAATCTTTTTATCCAATGGAAACCGTCTCCTTTTTTCTTTTTGCCGAATTTCTGCCAAAATATTGCCCTGACTAATTCCGAATTATTAAGACATAGTCCAAACAAATTAGTAGAAAAGAATACGTTTTGATGTCCGAGTTGTATCTCCGAGTCCGTCAGGAAATGTTAAGTCTGACATTACGTTGTCAACAAGTCGAAAATCAATCATATCGTCATCGCTCAATCTTAGGCATACCATTAAAAGTATTAGCGCGTAAGAACCTTGAACACTGACCACCGACCTCAGTCGGTCCGTTATAATTTTCATGTGATCCGGTCCTCCATAAACAATACCCATTTAGTAGGAGACAGAGGTAGAAAGCTCTCTGAATTGCGATTGTGAAAAGCTGATTGACGTGGACCTTCAACGTTTGAGGAGCATGTCGCCCTTCCAAATTCCATAATCCGGACGGATAGGTCCACTGTTGATGTCTGGATGCACAGATAGAGGAGCGTCACCGCCACGTGAAACATCCACAAACGATACACACCTGTAGCGTATGCGTGTGTGTCTGTGTTCGTATGTTAGCCCCTACTTTCCACAAGATTAGCGCCCTGTTTATCCTTGACGACCTCAATGCACCAGGGGATTCGTCTGTGCAAAGTGAGAAGCGAAATCTCATAGCGATAAATCAACCGTCGCCAGAGACTCCACATTCACGTATGTGGAAACAACGTCTGTCATCTCTTTGCAAGTTTCTATACGTGGATTTTCGCCGAAAAACTTTGGTGATATATCGTGAAGGTCCTCGCGTCGCCGTGAATGGAACCTAGAGGATGCCGAACTTGAACGGTCGCGGTTTTTGCTCATGAATATAAGAATCAGTTTTAGGGTTCGCGGCGTGTTGCAGTGCAAGTTATATTCACGCGATGCTGTTAAATCGTAGTTCGGTGAATTGTATCGCAGCGACGACAGAATGTATGCATATGTGCACTCGATGATTATCGTAAACTAATACTTTAATTGTCAATCTTAATTTCCGAAATCTGCTGAGTATAATGAATATGTTATATTACATTATAATGAATAAAGTAAGGACCTCTTTACTAATTTTTCATTTTTTATGTGACATCTTGTGTTCAAAAAGCCCGTAAGCAAGCCAAAGATTATTTTTAACATGACACTATGAGATAGCAGAAGCACAAAATTATTCATTTCTGAAGGCTATCGTTAGACGCTTGGAGTGTGTTACGACACCGGTTTATGCATGAAAATGTTCAATACCGGCATGTTCAATTTCAAGCAGATGTTTATTTACACGTGGTGCTCAACCCCACTGTTTACGCACTGTTGGTTTAAGATACGAGGTTCAGCGCTCAAACAACGAAGTTATGATAGTCTTATAACGTTTACGCGATCGATTTGTCTTATGCCCCTGTGTGATACCTTAGAATATGGCATCCGCGCAGCGCTCGGTCAGCTGTTCCAACAACATATTGAGGTTTTTACTCATCATCATGGGTTATGCAAATCGTGGCTTAGTATAAAAATTAGTCTGGACACGTTTTTTTCGCGGGCCACCAGCGAGGCGCGTAAACAAGGCCAATGGAAGGTCGACGGAGTTTCGCAAGTGACGGTTGACCCTCCAATTAGGGTCTGCGTTGATTGAATAGAGGGTGAAGCTGGTGGCGGTGTTCGCGTACACAAAGAATTCCGCGGTTCACCGAGAACTGACGGATGGTTGTAATTTTTCCTCGAGCCCTAAAGAGACATATTTTAACGTGGTTTTGCACCCATTTAAACTCATAACACGTGGTCTGAGGCTGATGTAGACGAAAAAACAAACAAAAATGTTTTATGAAAACAAAACGGATACCACAAAACGATGTTTTTGTAATGCATAATTTATTGTGTCTCTTGTGTGTCAATAAAAGTGTCACCCTGTAAGGGTCGCGTTACCGAGACGCGGGGAGTTCTACAACCCTAAGGGTCTTGGACGGCATTGAATAATTTACCATTAAAGCGGATAGTAAAGGGTGAACGAAAGAGTGCGTGAAAGTAGACTCTCCAAAGGTAAGTGCTCATTGATACGTGTGACAGCTATGTGGCCACTCGGCGTATTCCCTGGTCTCTGGCCATCCCACGGAAAAAAAGTGCACGTGCGCGCGTTACGTTTCGTCGCCAAACAATCCGAAAAGTCTGGCAAGATGCGGAAAAAGGTTTTTTTTTATATTGCTCCCCACATATACCTCGCGTTCAGACACCGCGACGTACCTTCGGCCGCTCATTCCGACTATTTTCAACAAACTATGCCTTCCATTACTCGTAACGACGTAAAAAGCTGAATATTTGAATGGAATTTCTGAGGTGCAGTTCCGACGTTCAATGGTGCGGTGAGTATTGTATATTGACTTTCGAGCAACATCTGCCCCAAATACTAGACTCTGAAGTATCAGACGAGAGCGCAAACTGTGCGAAATAACAATAACTCATCGAGCAGTTAGTTGGAAACAGATCAGCTGGTCTTTGATAGGTTGAATGAACTGTACAGAGTTAGGTGCGTATAAACAATGGGTAAACAATGAAGGTGTATCGCTATATTCATGCAGATTAATTACTGTAAGCTATGATTTTGTGTATACAACCAGCATCACAGACAAACTTCTAATTGAGTAACGAGAACATTTCAACAATCTCCATGGTTCTAACGAGCAATGCGTGCACGCTGCAGCCTGAAGTACCACACGAGAGCGGAAGGAAAATCGATCACGTAAACGGTACTATAGTTGAGCTTACTGAATTCCTAGATATCTTAACAATGGCGGTCTAACGGTGCTCGGCTACAGAACGTTCTGTGGCCGCGTTCAGACCATCTACAACGATTATTGTTACTGGACATCGTAGTGCGTGGAAGATACGACGCTCACCATTGCTGCGTAAACACCGGGGTAAACACTTGCGTCGGATTTACAAACAAGGCACGAGATCCACGCTAAAGTAATGGTCGGGCGAAAATTGAGAGAATTTCGCACAGCTGTCTCGACTTCTTGATGAGTTTACATTAACTAAACACTGGAATAGGGGGAGGGGGGCGGTAAAGATATTTACGTATATCAATAGCCCTCAAGCACTGGTTCAGTGCCATTGTGGAGTGACAATTGCGTTGAAAAACGCCAACAACCGTGGACTGTGAGGCTTCGAGTATTTGTCATGTCCACCCGCGCGAACCCACTTCTCGTGTCTCGACGAGCCGCGCACACATTTCTACTTGCTGCGAAAACTTACCGAATCTTTGCACATGGAAATCCGTCGTCTCTAAAAGCCAAATACCCGAAATGGTCCTTCCACGCTGGGTTTGGCGTGTATAGATAACGATTCAACGAAGGCGATAAAAAGGCGAAAGGATGCGCAAGTCCTCCCGGACTTTATTCGACGTCGTTAAGTAAGAATCAACTGGCCCACAGTCCGGTGAATCGAACGATAATATTAAAAAGTTCCTCCAAGAGCAAATAATATCGCCACCGGGGCGGGCGATCCTCACGAAATCTTGTATAACCATTTCCGTCTCGAGGCATATAATATCGAATCTTCTCTAAGTGTGTACCAACCTGCAGTGGAAGTTTTGATCGTATCGTGCATTATCCGCAGGTATATACACTGCGCTTTCTTTGAATGCCTGGCAATCGTATGATCGCATCCCGCATATCTCCAACGGACAGCATTTGAGTGTGGCTACTGATGCGTATAGCAGAAGAAACGCGTGGCAATTTATAATACTGCATTGGCGCCCACGGGTACGAGTTCTTTGGCAATATAACAAACGGATTTTCACGAACCTCCGGCTCATTGGGCATCCCTAAGGCGACTTGGCACGCGTGTGTATATTCTGCGACCTCTGAATTCAAGTGAACGAAATTGGGAAGGGAGCATCGATACAAGGAATTGATGGACGTTAATGTGTCAAAGTTCGCTGTCTAATTTAGCGCATCGGTACTGTCCTTCACGGCTGAAAGCGCGACCTGTTCACGGGTGATCGCGCCTTTTATAGTTCGACACGGTCGTCAATATCGTTAACAACTTAATTAATTCAAGCTTTGATCGCCCGTATATCCGACGTCACAATTAAGGTAGTCCTTGCGTCTAGTGTCCATTTCGCATAAATTCGAGAAATATGAGAGAATTGCGAACACTTCTTGATGGTCTAAAAATCTGAAAAAATCCATGCACATTATAGGTACTGATAAGATTAATTTTGCATAATAATAATTCTGAAATGTTATTAACAAACTGATGAAAAAATAATTGTTTAACAAATATTTCGATGACCCATTTTTTTTTATGAAAATGTTTCGTTCATTTTTCCGCATACGTATGCATTTTTTCAGTTTTTAGAGTTCACTTTGGAATTTTCATATATTTTCCCCATAAAGAACGCACAAAATTCAAAGTGAACTCTAAAATCTGAAAAAATTCATACGTATTCATACGTACTCATTCAGCATGCATTTTTGTAGATTTTTATACCATCGAGAAGTGTTTGCAATTCTCTCTAATATTCCTCGAATTTATGCGAAATGAATATTAGACGCAAGGACAACCTTAAATTATGCTCGCGTCAACCCGCGATCATGGAAGCAACGGAGCGAAGGATAGAAAAGCAATTGAAACACAGGGGCGCGGATCATTACCGAAGAAGTGATCCTCGATCCATCGATGCAGACTACTCGGGCGATGGTAACTGCAGCGTGCACATCAGTGTCGTCCTGGTGGCACCTTCGAGCTTTATCGCCGTTGTGCGTCGTGTCGTCGCCGGGCACACAGCACGATACCAGAAACAGGGTGAGGACATGCTCTGCTTTTCGCCACCTCTCGAAATGTCACCTGAGGGACATTGCGACGAAGTGGAGTAGGGTCGGGCATTCCAGCTAGATCGATACACAGCGACCAACCTGTGTAATTATGCTAATGTGTCCATACTTTTCTCTGGATTAAAGCTTGGCAATAGTTATCTGGGATGTGAAATCGCAGACTGGCTCTTTCGATGTCGTTCATAACGCTCCAGTTTGTACTAGAATCACAATAGCCTAGTTGGAAAACTCGTCGCTTATATCCCATGGTACAGGCTCATTGTGAGCCAAGAAGGTTAATTTGTGAGTCGTACGGTGAGCGGACAAATTAATATCGATATACAAGAGCCTGCTAGTTTTTTATACGTTTATTGCAACCTAGCAGGTTATAATAAACGTAGAATGTTATGACGTTCACGAGAAAAATAATAATACAACCCTGAAAAAAGCGTGGAGTAGGGTGCTAAGGGTCATTGACGGTTTGCTTTAATTATCCGTCAGGCATGGTGCGAAAACACCGGAGAAGAAGGTTTGCGTTGGCTGAACCGACAAGATGATTGGTGCCAATCAAGCTACATCGTAGTATGACATAAAAAAGTAATTGTGTATGAGAACCAATTTTCTTCGGTTCTCGCGAGGCGAGATCTCGACACTTACACAGATTAACGGTTTCCGTCTCACCCCGTTGGAAGGCGCAATTTTATTATATCTTTCTCTCGCCGTCCATACACGGCTCGGCTTCGCCTCGAGAGAACACGGCAATATACCGTATTTTCTGGTTTCGGTCATCCAAGCGCTGTGAAATCACTATCACCGAAGGGTGGTCGTAAAAATAAGCCGCTACCACTAAAAGCGGAACGAGCCGGTGGTAACCCACTGGGTTAACACACCTTCAAAGGGTGGTGGTCCCCAAGTGTGTAGTCGAATCGTCGTCTTATGCACGCGCAGTTCGCGAAACGCCCACGAGAAAAGCTCGGACCGTGTTAGCCATCGGGCGCGAATGCCTACGTCGCGGGAAGCACTAATGCGCGGGGTTACGGCGAGCTTCGCCGGATGGCGAGCGAAGGGAGCATCTCTCTCGGGCCATTCGTCACCTTCATGTGCATAAGACTACACGCCGAGGAACGGCTACGCTCCGAAGATATCCTAACCCATCGGGGTTGCTGCTGGCTCGGCCCACTTTTACCAGTGGCGGCTTATTTTTATGACCATGCTTTATTGGCAGCGATTTCACAAGCTATGGATGCCCGAAACGAGAAAAAACGTTATTGTCTTAAGAGGGCAACGTAGTCCGGGTAGCGATTGTAACGGTGAGAATCGTTGTGCATTTTTGCTTAGTTAAGCATGGCGCTCGTGTACATTAGTGGCTATCCACGTGGGAAGCGAGGACGGCGCTGTAATTACGACAGGGGTAATTTACCCAATCAATTTAATGGACATCCGGTGATTTTTTTTTTTTTTCTAGCGGTCCAAGATAGAAGGACATCGATCTTGATAATCTAACACCTGAAGACATCGATCTTAAAAATCGATATTTTTTGTTTCATTCATTTCTTGACATTTGTTTTAACCTTGAATCATGAATTATTCGCAGGGTCATGAAGGGACCTTTTAAGCTTGAGCGTACCAATTTCATTGATGCTATTCGTTTTTACACGTAATTTATCTTAGGTGGTTCAATACAAGCGACTTTCCTCTTTTGATGGAGATGAATGTAGATTTTGTATTTGGACCTAGTGCGACAATATCTCCTCTCTTCCTTATCAATTACAAAGAAATCGCAAGGAAATTTAAATTAAGTTACTTCATGCACGTAGCGATTTCATCTAGATGCAAAGGACAGAGTACCAAGTGTTATACCTTCCCACTCCAATCCGATTCCATCTAGAGATTGTAACTCGTAAATGAAAATTCCAAGCGCATTGTCCGAGGTCTTAAGAAGCTTATATTGAATATACTGGATACAAAAACGACGAATGAAATAAGACGTACTTAAAGAGAATTCATTTCTTCTCGTTTACACACAAAATATCAACTTCCGAGCGATTGATTTTTGTAGCAAACTTTTCTGTAAACTCAACGATTTATCTATGTGATATTTTTTACTATTTTTAAACTTTTTGTGGAACACGAAAATGATATCATATTGAATTATTTGTTTAAAAAACAAAATGTATGATGGCTAAGAAAAAAAGAAAGAATTAGGAGCCATCTTACGAGGTGTTACAAACAATACAAAAATTAAAGGTGAAACCAAAGAATCAGGTGTGATTGGAATTCAACTAAAAGGTCCCATATATATTTCGTCAAAGTTCGTGTACGTCGCCAATTATATTGACGATGTAACCATTCATTTTCGCGGATTGATAATAACACCTAATTGTACTCGACACTAACGAGAGCCATCAATTGACCACCCTCGTAAATGGCCGCAATTATGTATATACATATACTATAAACAGCAAGGTTCGTAGTGCACAATTTCCATAGCCAATTTCCCCACGGTGTTCCAATGAACAAGCGCAATCTCTAATTGAACGACAAACGCAGAGTTTCTCGCTCTTAGGTTCGGCGCCCGAACACACAAATATAGTTTACACGACAAATATAGTTTGCGTACATACCGAGAACTATCCACATGACAATTATGTTCCCGCCAGTTGACACCAGTAATATCACGGCAAAGACCATTGACCACGAGAGTTTTTGCCACCATGGCAAGTCGAACGGACGTTGCTGACCCTTAAAGAGGCAATCAGAGAATGCCGCTCGTAACAGTTCGCGTCTCGTCGAGCTCACTAAGATTTCACCGAGAAGATTGTAGAGCTCGGTGCGGTTCAGACCCACTAGAAATGTTATGTCCTGGTCGAGAATCGACGCACTACAATTGGTCAAACGGTCCAAGCTCACCCCATTCATTTTATTTTTTATTCACGTATTATCGGATAGTTCGATTTTACAATTTTATTGTACCTCTTTTTCGTACGTAGTTCATTATGTGTCGCTGAATTCCGATATTTACAATACATTTATATATATTATTAACACGCGGCCGCGCTTTTCATCGCTTGACATAGGCAGTTTAAAGAATTGTTCGTTATCCAGCGTTTTACGAAAACGCGAGGCTTTCCATTTTTATTTTTCTTTTTTAACTTTATTTAATTTTTTAAATCTTCTCAATTGTGAAAATTTTTACGGTGGTTCGCGAAGATGAACTTTCTTATCAAATTAATCCGCTCCTGAAAAGACGTTAGGAACATGTGCTGTACACTGGCTGAGCGTCGTGAGACGCGAAATGAGACGGTGTCACGGCGCCTCCCGTGGAAACTCGAAGATTTCTTCTAATATTCAATTCTAAGTTTCTGTATTAAGTGCACCCGGGAACAAATACTAAGGAACAAATACTTCAGTTAACTTTCTGCGCGAATTCCACGTCCCTCGCAACTCGGTTACGCCGGAGAACTCGAGCTTGAGACAAAACTTTCCAAATTAATATCTACCTTTTCAGTTCTTTAACGTAGCACATTCATTCCGTACTATAGAAATGACCGAACTCCCGAAAATACTCAACAACAAACTAATTATCACACTTTTCGTATATCAAATTTTCACAAGCCCGATGTAGTTTTGTTTGAATGAACACTCGCAGCTGATTTCAGTTCCATGAAAGAGCTTGAAATAAAGACACATGATGTAAAAAAATATTGTTTAATTTATATATTTTTTTATTTTGATTCATTCTATTATTGTATACATTTATATATTTTTAATTTTTTTTCGTTTTTCATTAAATTATATATATTTTCGTTAAAAAATATATATGTACATATATTTGTTTATTTCATTATTTAAGTTGCACGAGTCATCGTGGGTTCGGTGGAAAGTTTCACGAAGAGCTTTCGCTTCAACAGGAACAACAAGTGCTACGCGGGCAACAGATATACTGTCAGAGTGGCTCCGGGTCTCCTCGTGCCGTACCCAAGAACTTCGCTAGAGATACTGAGCTTGAAAAGCACGTTCATTCAAGGATGCGTGCGCAGACCGGCGCACGTCTCTACCCCCCGCACGCATACACAGATAGGCCGCATTTAAGTGTAAGTACCTACTAGCTGCAAGCTAACGTTCACACCCACGTGAATACCTGTAAGCGACCGCGTGCGCGGACAAGTGGCTATTTTTCCCCGTTGATCCAGCCCTGATTTACCGCGTTATTCGTATGCGATAGATAGGCTATCATCCCTTATGGGTCTGATTTAATTACCATACCCGTTAAATGTCGCAATAGAAGAGCGGAAAAAGTTAAATTTATGCACGGATTCTGGAGCAGCGTTTTTTTTTCTTCGGATAATTCCATTTGGTGACTTCCGTTTATTAATGTAATGTGGTGACCATGTCCCTGTTAGAAACGAAGCTGCCGTACTGTCGGCATTGGGAGCGTATTCAATGCACTTCGTTACTTAACAATATTACGCCCAGGACAAGCGAATAACGACACCAAATTCATGTGGTTGATTTATTTAGCTCATCTCATTAACGCCTGGACTATTCTCAACGCGGTAGTGTCGCTAAGTATTCGGGTTCCTAATCGGTGTAGCCTTCATTAACTGCCACAGACACCATGTTATTATTTGGGACAGGCACTGTTCGAAGGTCTTACGAACTTGCACTTTGCCACAGTCGTATCACAGTCTAATCATAGGAATTCATACATTTGAAAAACCAGATGTCAACGGGAGAATCGCCCCAAAAATAAGCTTTTTAGAAGCATCGATAAAAAAGCAGCACTCGCTTGGAAAATCTTTAGACGTTGACTCTTCATTAAATTTGCGTAACTATTATCAACTGCAATTGTACTCTTCAGTTGAAACTGTTGTTGAGCATCGGTCACAGACATTCGGACGGCGTTAACCAACTATCAGCATTTTATTTTGAAAGCGCCGTTTTCGTCTCGGCTTCAGCGTATCAATCGGAGCTAATTACAGCGCGAGAAAAAAGGTTTCGCATGAACATGGCTGACAGCTATTAGCTATTGAGAAGGCGAAAAGAATTAAGCTTTGTAGAAGCATCGACTTTTTTAGTAAATAATCTGCTGCAAATACGCAGTTCTCTCTGGTAGGTATGATGGTCGTATTTTATAGACTTTTACTAGACCGATCCCCTATCTTAGACTATCTCTTCTTTGGTGAGTAATACGAGCTGCAATGACGTTTGTTCCTTTGTGTTCAAAGTTTGTTCAAAGTGGCTGAAACTTGCGATTTCCAATTATTTATGTTTCAGTTCCGTGACGAGCTTAGATCCATTTTTGTAATCTGTACCTCGAAACAAACATGTTTCGGTCTGTCACAAAATAATTGAGAAATAGGCGAACCACATGACTCGGCTCTGCTGAGGAAAACATCCTTCAGGATGACTTGCCACAGATGTTCCCCGCTAAAACACACAGAATGTAAACAAAGTGCTTATAAGACCATACAATCAACTTCTTCCAACACATTTACTTTTTCGGCAGACGTTGAAAGACATACATGTTTCTTCTCTGCATCCACCATCTAACATTCCTAGTGGAATGCGCGGTATTACGTTTTTCTTGTCTTATTTTTATATCCTTTTTTAAAGCTTGACCTTGAGCTTTTGAAGCTTGTTGCTGAAGCTATAAGTTGCATTCGAGTCGGGTGACTTTGAGGCGGCCGTTATACAGGTAAAAAGCTGAAATTGAATACAACATAAAATCAGGAACTTGGTATAATATACCGAACGCGTAGTAAAGTTAATAACCGCGGTAAGCACCAATTAATTACAAGCGCTCGCTGCTTATTGCTAGCAATTACTCACTAAGAGGTTTCCTCTTTGCAAAAGTCAATAAAGCGGATCTATTGGACCGCAAGTTGAACGAAGTTGACGATTGGTTTATGCCAAAACTCAGCGCTGCATGAACTGTTGTTGATTCATTTCCTCGGGCTTACTTTTGATAAATACGTACAGTGGACTTTGAGACAGTTGAGTTACTTCCGAGTAACCGGATCATTTTGGGTCGCTGCGCGGTCAGGACTGAAGCGTGTTTCTTGTTTGTAGACTCTTAGAAACATGAAACTTAGAGTTTCCAGGGTAAACACAAGTCACAGGTGTCCGGTACTCTTGCAGCCTAACCTAGAACGTTAGCTCCTACAAGTGTCAAACGGAGTTAAAACAGATTGACTGAGTTTGCAGCATCACAACATTGGCCACTGATTATATGTTTTTTTTTTTTCGTTCGAAGAAGAAGCTAATGTACCGCGGCTACAGCATTTACTAACAGAAAAAGGTCGCCTGAATATTTCAAGATATGCTTCGATCCGACGGGCCTTCCGGAAGGGCTTCGTTTCTTCTCTCACAACTGTCAAGAGGAGTTTCAATAGCGCAAGCGAGGCTTTAGCATCGCGCATCGGTCATCAATTTTTTATTTTGTTTTTCTGTCAGAATCCGAGTCCCGTGCTTTGCAGCTGGAGCGTTTTCCAAAAAAAGGCCTTCTGAATGTTTTAAGGCACGTTTCGAGTCGATGGACCCTTCGCAAGGCCTGCGTTTCGAGAAAACCCCGGCGAATCCAGCGGGACTATTAGTCAATGTCAAATGGTGTATGCACATTGTGGAGAACGTATCACTTTATTGTCACATGCGTATTGTCTGTGATTAACGCCTTAAGGCGAGGCGAAACCACCGTGATTGCGAGAGAGATAGAAAATAATTTTCGTAACAACTATACACGGAAACTAGACACATGCCTGAAGAAATAAAAGTTTTACATCATGCCGAAGCCGAATTGAATGAGGAATGATGTAAAACTTTTCTTTTTTCCAGAAACGTTAAGCATCGTCGGAATAATTGTTTGCAGTTTTTATTATCGACTTACTAGTTGTCACTTCGCCTTAAGAGTATGTGAAACATCCACGCCGAGCCAAGTCGGTATCAAAAACTATAATGGACTTTTTTTACCCATACTTGCATTTACAGCTAAAGGAAGAAATTCATCGAACGTACCGATGACATCCGCATTAAATGCATTTCTTCTTGAAACTGTAAACGCAAATATGCGTAAAAAACATTAATTACAGAGTTTGATCTCAATTGACACCGGGACGGGCGGAGGGGAAGGGATTTCACATGCTCTTAAAGTCGCTCCCGCATCACTTTGCGACTATCCGACAAATGCGACATCACAGTGATGCCACTTACACTTGTTTACGGAGTCCAGGCAACTAGACCACTGTGCCCTTGTAGCGATATTCAGCTTATGTAATACCTAGAACGATAGTAGTTAAGCCAAATATAATGATCTTCAACTGGAGTATGTGCCAAGCTGCAATAGCCTGAAACCCCACCGTGACAACATAGTGTAAGCCAAATGTAATTGAAAAGCGTTAACCAGTACGAAACGCGTAAACGACGTCGTCCGCTATCGCCACCAAGGTAAGCTCACAGAGCAACTTGGACTCGCTAATTCTCGTAACACGTCAACGAGGTAGCCGAAGAAAAACTAGTCTTTTGTATGTGTTTAGTGGTTTCTTTGATACATTTTTAACGCAACACGAAAAACACGGCAACATGTCTTCCTCTTTAAGGAAGCGAAACCGAATACCTTAAAGCGAATGCAGAAGTGAATTTTTTCCTCCGGAACGAAAGTCTTCCGGAGGTTTTGCTGGCGCCAAACATGACTTCAAATATTCAGAAGATCTTTTTCTTTGCCGAAAACGCTTTACTTTCAAAGCACGGGACGACCCTCCTGACGACAAAAAATAATAACCCAGCGGTAACAGTCTTAACGCTGCGGGAGCTGACCGCTAGGGATTTGTGCAGCAACTTCGAAGCGTTTTATACTTCACTCGTATGAAAGAACGCAGGAAAGCTACAGAAAAGCTATGTCGTTAGTGACGGTCTCAAGTCTCTATCTCTTTGTGTCTCCCCCTCTCACTCTCCCCAGTCGATAAACGTCGTTTTCATAACACAACGGATAAGTAAAAAACGATACTAAGAATTTGGAGATTCCACGTTTGTCAATTAGAACTGTTTTCCGTTTTCGTGCCCTACTCACGCCTACATTAATTAACAACGTTTTAACAAATTATTAGGCGCCATCTAAAGATAGTCGTTTGGTGATCTGTAATAACATGTAGCAGCCTGAATTTCTATTTTCTGTACTTGATAAAATGCATATAGTTTTTGAACATCAATTACTAAGTGATTAAATGCCGATATTGAAATATTTAACAGAACTCATCGAAAAAACTGTGTGCAAAAAGCTAACTAAGGAGCGAAGCAATGTGCAAAGTTTTACTTGGCAACTTTATTAATTTGAAGGAATAATTTTTTTGGTGTTTCCGACAAACTTCTCAACTTTGAAGTAATGTATGAGCACGAAGTTTCAATTCTCTTACCTGTATATTGTTGGTACTTATGGGTGTCTATCACAACACAAAAAACAATCGGGCCCTCGCACTTTTTTTTTTAAATTGAAAGTGCCATTCAATCTATTAATCTATCCATCTATGTGTGGATATATTTTTCAAGAAATTACTCGCACACACTGACAAGTACACTCATACTGACATTTATTTTAGACTTTTCACGACGTTTTATACAATTCTGTGTATACTGACATAAATATGTCAAAACAACAAAATAAACATTCACGAAAACGAAAAATCACGAAAAAAGCTTCCTCTATGAAGGAGCAAAAGTGACTGGTACTTTGCTACCATCAAATACCTCTTAATGAAGCTATAGAAACTATTAAATGCTGGGAAGCTGTTATTTGCAGAAACGATGGAATTGTTTACGGCAATTACATCGCGTTACTTCCTTTAACCATTTTTAGTTATTTAAGATAAATAGAACGATTGGTTTGGTACTAAAAACCGGTTGGTTATGGTGTTACTAATCGGTTGGTTGGCTGTCCCAAAGTTGCTCGGAGTATTCACCGGTTCTGAAGCGACGCGTATTCGCGCTCACGTCGCATATTCCACCACACCACCGAGATGGAATAAAATAAAGCAATAGATTAGATGCATTACTCACTAACTATGGTGATACCAACTAATTCGACGCACTATACAATGAATTCGACAAAGTAAACATTTTATTGGTAAAAGTACATATCATCGATTGTTCGTACTAATCAACCGCGATAATGAATGGTTGCAATTGGTTGGGTGACACAACTACTGTGAAGCCAACTAATCGCGATTAGTTCTGATACACAACTGTTGGCACCTATTAATTTCGTGGTTCCTACAGGTATGTACACCGTTTTCTCCGTGCAAGCGTACCAGGATTTCATGACGCGTTTGGTACTGACTTAAATTTGATTATCGACTCTTTCCTAGCGACTTATCAGAATCCGAACTGTGGGAGTACCAGCGGGATCCGATATTTTCAATACTTTCGAGTAAATCTGTGACGTCAACCGATTACTACGTGGCTGGTGTACGCCTAGCGCGTCTGTGTATTACACCCACGTTTATCATCCAATCCTCTCCACACTGTTTTCGAACATTCACCTTGTCTCGAAACCTGCAACGACGGTGGTGGATAACAAGAGGGCACACGAAAACTTTCGGTACCTATACTTAACTCGCTCTGATTCGAGATTGTATCTGCATCGTGTCTGGACCCAACCCACATTCCTAATTATCATATAGTGTGATATAATATAATTAATCCTAATCATATTATATCACACTAATTGCCGTCAAACACTAGCGGGCCTCTGTTATCGCGTCAAACTTATTTACATGTCTTACGGAAAATTGTACGATAAGCGATATTCTCATATCCAGACGTAATGCAAATACATACCACCTCTTGATGTCTCGCCTTCCCCAAAATGAAATGCTGTACGCGAAACTGTAAACAACGTCTGGAAGATATCGATCGCTTAATATAATAAGGGCCTATCGGCTGTATTGAATTAAGCATAGCCGTGTTAGCTACGCTTCGAATTTTTTTGCCTTTTATTGATCGCAAAATTGTGCGAGTATTTGTGTTCTTGTCTGCGAAGATTCAATCTCACGGTCCTATCGAGCTATAAAATCTGGCAAACACAGTCACTCGACTTCGGTTGTAACGTTCTGTTGTAATTATTGTGTTTGCAGACATTTCGATTTGATTTTGAATTTCGGCGAAACGAGTAAATTTGAATAGGTTTTTCAGCGAACCAAACAAAGACACGGGTACGCCTATGTCGACACAGTTTTTCCTGCAGTTTCCCGATGCCCTCGGGGCGCTGCCTATTGGAAGCGGGAGAGGCGAGTGCGATGCGGTTAGGAAAGTTCACTCCAGCCTCACACAAATGAGGGACCGTCTACTGTCCCGCGGGTTGACTCGACGCGGTTCCCGCAAACGGGAGAAATATGAATAAATAAAGAAATCCGTACTTGTTACTAGAAAGGCTTCATGCCCTTTTGGACTTACTCCAACGATATATGTATTTATAAGAGTGATTCCTCTTTTAAAAAGTTCATGAGTAACGGAAAGCATTGTTGGCATTCTATTCCATCAGCGATTCGTCGCCAGGAAAGTCCATGATCAACAAATTTATTTTGGTCTCAAATGAGACACAAGAAGCCAGACGCGGCAGCGTCCGTAACCTTTTAAAGCTCTATAAGAGCGCAGCAGCGAAAAATTGATTAGCCTATTATAGGTGAAATAAAAATAAAAATAAAATTCTGAAGTCTATTTTGGCGATTTTCGGTACAGAGACGGACCTATGATTTCTGACAAAAAGAACGTTGCAATTTTTCTATCTCCAAAGTCAGATAAAAAGGATTTGTAACCAGTGTTTTCGGGGGGAGAATGTGTGTCTTGAGAACAATGGTACAGTTAAAAGGCGATATTTTAAAGAAAATCATTTCTGAGAGTGATTGTGGTGAAAAGTTTTTCAGGCACGCGCGCCAACGCGTGTGATTACCATAGTTTATTTCAAACTTCCTGTTTTCCGTGAATTTCATCGCGGAAAACACAGAATTCCGTCAGAACATCAGCACGTAAAAAGAATATTTAGCAAAAATAAAAAGCGCGATTCTCTTTCGTGAAATAAAAATTGTGTTTGCATTTCGAACAAAATTCACTGATACGTAATTTTGACCAAAATTTTGAGGTTTCAAATTGGAAACAATTTCTGCCTCATAAATGTAACGGTACAGCAAATTAATTTTAACCGTGAACGTGTAGAACGCAATGAAAATGCAACTAGATGCCGTTAATCTCAGCCCTTTAACCTCGAAGAGGAAATCCGATGGCTCGACTTCGAAACCCACGTAACTGTCGATAGGGAGCGGCGAAGTGACATTTTAGCCGACGCAGAAGTCGAACGTCACGTCGATCTACGGAAACTCTTTGAACACTACGCTAATCAGCAAATCCTGATGATAAATAGTTTTTTCTTAATTAAACCAATAAACTCTTTTTATGTTTGTTTTTTTTTTGCTGTAGAGCAAATAAATTCCACGTGTCGGTATACAAAACAAAAGATTGAAATCTGAAAATAGCATCAAACCGACCCGGTGACAGTTTTGGATTATTTCAGGCACATTTGGGGCCGTTTCAGGCCATTATGGCCCAATCTGGCCCGTTTTTGGCCTGAAGTTGAAGCCGAAACGTCTTGAAATGTCTTTACTTTACTTTACATTGCCAAATTGACCCCTTGAAAAATGTGTTTTTGAGACATCGACGTTTTACCTATGTTATCGTTCTCAAATCGAAATTCTACCACCGAAAACACTGGTTTGCGTCCTTTTCAAAGTAATTTTGAACACAATATTTTTATTTTTTATTTTTTATGTCAGATCTCATAGATTCGACTATCGCTCGAAAAATAAAAAATTGCTATTCCTTCATATTTTTTCGCGCTACACATACACTTTTCAAGGAGGTAGGATTTAACCCCCGGGACCTTTTATAACAGTTTTGTCATTCGACATAAACAAAAGATTTCAATGCATGAATTCAATGCAGGTATAAATAGAGCGGCAACAGTGAATTTTGTGACTCATTAACTTTTGAGGGTACTGTTTTATGATGTGACGTAGATCATTTCGCTAAATATAAAATTCAAATTCCTCAGTAAGCACCGTAACGGAATCAAATAAAAAAAAAAATTTGTTGCTTTTTTTACTCGATACCGATTGCCGAAATTCGAGTTCGAAACATTACCTGGTAGGCACTGATGACTAAGGACATTTCACCCACATCTGATGCAGCTTTTCAGATAAGAAATGAAAATTAAAGTGGTAAAAAATAAAAATTAACCGCCCCACTCAGGTTAGATGACACCACGAGGGGAGATGAGACAAAGAGATATCTCTTGAACGAAGTCAAGAATAATGGCACTCTCTTTTTTAATACCGTCACCAATACAGGACCGAAGCATAGCTTTTGATTAAGCGTTCCTCCCACGTTAACCGCTGTAATGTATTTCGTAGAAAACCTCACCATGATTACTTAGCAAAAAATGTCCTTTTTTACGACCCTTGAAAGGCATTTTTCAATTCCGGCCATTACTGACTTCTTGACACTGAAAACCAGGGTTGACAGCACTTCAATAAGGCGTAATTTTTCCGAAGAATTCTTGATTGTCGGTTTCAACCCTTTTAGATCAAAAGTCGGATTTACAAATTCTGAATTCGAAAACATCGAAAAATCCCTGTTTTAAAAAGTTCATGAGTAACGGAAAACATTGTTAGCAAACTATTCGAGCAGTGATTGGTTGCCAGGAAAGTCCGTTGTAAACAAAATCAGTTTGATATGTCAAATTTTACATAAGAGTATAAGATAAGCGCGGCAGCGCCCCTTACCTTTTAAAGCTTCGTAAGAGCGCAGCAGCGTAAAATGTCTGAGGTCGATTTTGGCGAGTTTCGGTCCGCAAACGGATCTATGATTTCTGACAAAAAGAACGTCGCCAAAAATGATTTTTTTCAAACGCGATTAAAAAATGTTGTTACCCAGTGTTTTCGCGGGTAGAATATGCGACTTGAGAACAATGGTATAGGTTACAGGTCGATATTTTGAAAAGAAAAGAATCTGGGGTCGATTTTGGCGATTTTCGGTTCGCAATTTTTTTTTGTTTTTTTTTTAATCGATTAAAGTAGGTTGATAACCAGTGTTTTTAGGGGTAAAATATGCGACTTGAGAATTATGGTATAGGTCAAAAGTCGATATTTTGAAGAAAAAAAATATTTTTGAGGTCGATTTTGTGATTACCCTAGTAACTTGTTTGAAGCCGCTTACACAATAAAGGTTCGAAACTGATGTTTTCTGGAGTAGATTATACATAACTTAATAACGATAGTGAAAGTGAAAAGCGCACATGTTGAAAAATCCAGTCTATTTACTTTATAAACAAATTATGATAATTAAAATTCTATATTGGGGAAAATCACGCGAAAAAAGGTAAAAAAATAGTTTGACGAATATACAAATTCCGAAGTTTTCGATTCCTAGGGTACAAATGATTGCTAGGAAAGCACAGGGGCGTTCTTTGACAGTGGCAAACCAAGGTCTATTAATATAAGTTTGTAGGTAAAACGAAATATTGTGAGCAAATTCTTACATCGATGAGACGGATGGATAATATGAGACGAAAGTGGAACGGAATATTAACGAACGTTTTCACTGAAAAGCGTAAAAACTCATGTAACAGGCATTAAAAAATATGTTCCGAGACTTTCCGACAAAATTGACACCATTTTTCAGGGAAATATTTTTCACCAGGGGTGTAGCCCGAACTTCGGCTCACGACTCAGTGGATACTCGAGTTCCGAGTTAATGTAAAGAGGTCGGGATAAAAGTCGGTTAGATTTACGCGAATTGCCCCATACATAGAAGCATTTTCGAGATTTTTGATAAACGTACGCAACTTGCACTCTCGTGGTTTCGTTATTTTACAACAAAAGCTCCAGTGTATACGTTCCGTGATGGTGAAAGTGAGGTTAGGTTAACCTATTTACCGATCAGCCGAAAACCCAGCCGCATTTCAGCTCGGGGTCTATTCATATCTTGGGGCCGAGTTGGAAATTTCACTAATATTCCCCCTCCACGACGTGCGCCACTTCGAAACGTTACCTGCTTCTTGATGGTTTCACGTACAATTTTAGCTATATCGCTGCTATCGTAGCGTTACAACGATAATCGGGGAAAAATGGTGAGCTCAAGTTTTGATTTTCCGAATAAATATGAATTAAAAGTTTCGCACTACCTCGTGCGTTGTTGTCTGATTCGTTAATTGAAGCACTGTGGCAGCAAGTAACAGTTTTGTTAAAATGTAAAATATGTACTTTTTTGTAGGCTCTCCTAGGGGCTCAACTAGTCATCACCCTGGTTATGGTGAGCTTTATCCAAAAATTGAGCCCACATTTCTCATTCGCAAGATGGCTATTATGCTCGACTGGGTAAGAATGAAAACACACAGTGTCACTGTACAATGACTGCATTTTTTTATTCATAATTTTCCTTGTCAGCGCTTGTTGCATCTGTTACGTATTTATATATTTTGTATTTTAATGGGTATAGAAACCAGTTTACAACAATTGTGACTATTCTGCAATAATGCAGGCAGTGTGAGAAAATCATAGTGAGAGAATTCTATCACGCTTGCATGGTATAAGAAGATTGATTTATGCTATGCATTTGTTCGTAACACATTTGAGGCACGGTTTACAGTGTAATTTCAACAGATGGATTTACCGTTATTAAGACTTGCTAGAGAACTGATTTAACCATGCTTGAGTGGCTTTAAAAAGCAATATTTATTATTTCATCGATATTTACTATTACTGCGAATTATATTATAGAGTAGAGAAATTAATTTTCTCGTTGCAGGCTCTCTCGATACCTCTATCCCACTGATCTGCAGCTCAGAACACTTGCTGGGGTACCGAAGGAAAAGCCAAAGAAGAGTGGTAAGCACACAGAAAATGGAAGAGCCACTGAGACCTTCCATGTACCGAGGAATTTGCAGGTCACACTAGAGAGCACAGAAATAACGCAGATGGACGTTGTTCATTTGAAATTCTATTCGGAGTATCAGTGGCTGCTGGATTTTTCAATTTACGCAGGTGTTGTGTATATCCTGACGGAGGTATGTAAAAAATGTTTCACTATGATTCTCTGCATTGCCCTGTGATATCTCTGCATGGTAAGCTTCATTTGTGAGTCTCTGTTAACAGATCTACAATCATTTCTATCCGATCGAGGACGAAATTAATCTCAGTATACTTTGGTGCTCTTTGGTTCTGGGATTTGCACTGTATCCTTTATCTCCCTATATGCAACTTATAATAATATATTGCTAAAAAAATATGAAGATTCTATTATAAACGAGACATTAGAATAATATTCATACTTTTCTTAACAATTTCAACAGTAAAATGTTGTTAACTCTTTGGGCTCAATACTTTCGAGGCGAAGAGAGTGTTGGTGAAAGATCCACGTGTATCGTTACCGGTTTCGCTTACCTACTCGTAGCCATGATAGTACTTATTGTGGATGACAACACTCTGGAAATTGGCTTGGACAAAGCATACACGAGCTTCAATCATAGTGCGTCTTTGTTTCTTGGCAACCAAGGACTCTCTTCTTCGTAAGTGTATCGAAAAGTATTCTCATAATAATACAGTAAAATCCAATTCACGGTATATAATTTCGGGGTAAAAAGATGAGTTCTATCTCTCTCTCACGACTGTACACGCATCACGTTATTTTAAGGCAAAATGTATGGTGGTCGTTTAAGGGGATGTGAAACCTACTCAGTCGGTAACTAAAACTGTAATCAATCGTATGAAGATACCGAAAATATTCTGAGACAAAGAAAAACATGAACGGAAGCGCATTTAAATCTCCGTCCGATGACATTTTGCTTTCATCCAGGATAAGAATAGTCTTGGAATGGTGTTTATTAAAAAATTGCAGCTATCTCTCTCGCTCTCACGTGTTACGTGGTACATGTTTCACACGCCCTTAATGGGGCCGAGTCAGTCAAAAAAGGTTATTTTTATTATAAGGACTACTTTTTCCTTCTGATGAAAAAGTTTGAAATAATTCTATTCTTCTAGGGTCACAGCAAAGGATTTTTTTGTCACCGGTCTGACCGGTTGGATCAACTAGTTGCTTCAAACCAGAATAACCAATTATAGGATTGGCTTCCACTAGGGCTCAATCTCTTCGCAGTCACATTTCCTGTAGATTTACTGTAGGGATTTCTTTTAAAGTTGGTACTTTAAAATATTCATGTCGGTGAAGTTAATGTTATCATCACTTTTTATAAATTATTCTTTAACTTGGGTTGAAGAGCCACGAAAAGAATCCGTTTGATCCAACCGGTAAGACCAGTGACAAAAAAATCCTTCGCTGCGTTTCTAAATGAATAGAATTATTTCAAATTTTTTTATCAGTGATGGGAAAAGTAGCCCTTATAATAAAACAAAAAACTTTTTTGACTGCGCTGGACCCCTTAAACGAGAAAAAAACTAATTAGCAACGAATTTATATTTTCTATTAGATTAACTATCAGTTTTATTCAATCGTACAGAGGCCCGGCATCAAAAATCGTACTGAAGTTTTTCCTTGCTGTATGGTGCGGCCTACTCGGTTCCTTGTTCACATTCCCCGGCCTGCGACTGGCGAAGATGCACTGGGACACAATGAGGTATATTAATAATAAATTCATCACTATCTTAGACTTTACGGAATTTTGCTCCAATAAATTAACTTGCATTTCAGGTATTACAAGGATAGAAAGTTGTTCACATTATTGGCAAACATCAGTTTCGCCTCGCCATTGCTGCTCGTTTGTTTGTGGATCAAACCTATCAGCAGAGATTATCTCACTGTTCGAATATTCACTGGCATGGACGCTCCGATGTAAGTAACAATAAGATATAAGAAGCTGCTATTTTTCAACTACGTCTGAATGTTGCAAAATCTGTATTCCAGAATGTCTCCTGGTGCGTTCGAGAGCATGAGGCTCTTGGCTGTTGTAGCCGTAGTATTGCTCAAGTTGGCGCTTATGCCGATTTATCTGCAGTCGTATCTCAACCTGGCGGAACAAAGACTGGAGGTGCAGAAAAAGGAGGCTGGTAGAATTACGAACGTTGAGTTACAAAAGAAGGTCTGTACTACGTATTTTTCCTCACGAATGAAAAAAATACTTATCCGAATACTTATTACGTTTTCTAACAATTGGAAATTATGTTATGTCTACTTTTCGAATCACTTTCAAATAAAAAATCTTTAACGATAATTTATTTACAGATCGCCGCAGTATTTTATTATCTCTGTGTCGTGACATTGCAATTCATTGCACCTTTGATGATTTGCCTGTTCTTCACACTCATGTACAAAACTCTCGG
Source organism: Pimpla rufipes (assembly GCA_963932165.1). NCBI lineage: Eukaryota > Metazoa > Arthropoda > Insecta > Hymenoptera > Ichneumonidae > Pimpla > Pimpla rufipes. The sequence continues at coordinate 11,799,924 of OZ010632.1, read as the reverse complement.
TAAGTGAATTTTTGATTAGTTTGAACTGGGCACAATTTTTAATACCATTTCTGTTTTCTTTTTTCTCGTTTTTTTTTTCTTCAAATAACGAACTTAAAGCGATAATTTTCCTCAATAGTGTCGTACCTCGATTCGCTCATCTTGTCACGATACATTTTTCAATAATTCGTTTGGCGTCTTTCCTCTTTGTCCTTGGATTGTTTTTCTCAATATTTTAATCATTTTTTTACAGGTGGGTTCACGTGGAGCGGTGTTTTTACGGAATCGGAAATATGTTCGGTGAACCAAGAGCCACTCATTGACGAATCAAAAGAGGACTCGTTGGAATCGAAAGAGAAGAGTGTTGCTCAAACCGCTCAAGAGCTTCAGATGGCTCTCAGCTCATTGAAACAAATTTTTACCACCGAGGTATTCCGGGGCTTGCTTGGTCTGGCGACGTGGTGGAGCTGTTTCGCGCTCTTCGCAACTAATTCCATGGGAATGTTGTACCAGTCGTATTTCTCGAACGCATAGAACCCCCATCTTCCTCGTCCCCTCGCTGCGACAAGTCCTGAAGGAAAACAATAAATTTCGCACGAGATCTGTGCCGAAATCTCGCACAATCCGTTCCAAGCTCGTCCGGTCACATGAACGCAAGACTTGTGCAATAATGTAGTTAGAAAGGCAAAAGACAAGCAAACAAACAAACGGAATTCTCAAAAGCTCTACGATTATGTAGACTGTATTTGTGATCTTTTCGTACATAAATATAGCATTAGTTTTAAGGAGATTGAAACGTTTGACACTATTTAAATCAGTGCTAACTATTTTGCGATCGTTCTCCAACAGTGTGTAATACATAAAACCCAAGAGAAACGTTTGTAATATTTTGGCACTGATTTGAGTAGAGTGAGCCGCTGCAACCTCCTTAACGCGGAGACATCAAGATCGAGTTTGAGGTTGCGCCGCGTCTAAACGTCCCGACTGATTTTACACATTATTATACATATATACAAACGATATTTAATGAGTAATATTTATTCGTACCTCTCTGTCAAACGACGAAGACGGTAAACAGGTGCATACAAAAGGTAGACTCCCTTCGAAGGACGATAGTGCCGGGGTATTGCTACGTTCATATTTTCACCTTGCCTAAGAGGGAAGGTGTACCGATTTTTTTATTATTTCTTAACGTACCCGCGAAGCAGTAAATGTAATCTATAGAAGCCGCTTTTATCAATGTTTTGTTCGGTCGGTGTACAAACAGCTTAAACTTGTTATAACGGCTAAAAAACTGGGAATCAAAACATCAGTGAATAAATAAAATACCCATTTGGAGTTTGGTTAATTAACATATCATCGTCAATAGAAACAGGAGAATTATTTGCAAGTAATAGGTACATTTATTTGCATAACTCACAGTTTACTTGGGCCATGCTAAGGACAAAAAACCAGAATTGATCAGTGGATTGCAAGTATATACATAAAAAGTTTTATCATGCGATATTCTAGTGTTATAATTATTAAAACATTTATTGGATTTTCTGCGAAGCCACTTGTACCTACTTTTTACTATTTTCTGATCTGAACCTACAGAAGTTTGTTGTTTATTGAAGATACCTCATGTGAAATGAGTTGATTTATTGAGATATTCGCTATATCTTTTATTCTATAAACTGAGCTTTAGTCAGATTCTGTTAATGCGATGAAAATTTAACAGGTATAATGCTAACATTATTTTATAAAACCAGTGTTTCACTGGTTCTGGGTGCTCTAATCCCCTCAAATCTCAATGGCCTCTGGTTGTAAAGTCGTAAATATTTCTTCCTCTTCCCGTGCTTCAGGTTGATAGAACTGGACGAGAATTATGAGGTACGTGGTGATAACACCGATGAACTGCAAAATTTTATCATACAGATATTACCTATTGTGAAGTTGCATGAAGTTTTTTCGAAGAAGTTTTAATAAAAAAAAAGATTTAATAAATAAGAGTGCTATTATTCGTTATGTGTTCGTCGCCCTTGAACAAATACTTACGCTCCGCAAAAGTGAGTTGTTCATGTCGAAAAATTCACAAGCTGTAAAGGCGACATCGCGCTGTTGTAGTTGAGCTGAGAAATCGTTTATCTCGTGTCTCAGAGAAACTTCTGAGTCGTAGGAGGCTCGAGCGACGTCGACGGCGTACAGGTCGCAGAGCGCGCGAGCCTTTGGTACGCGGCTGGCATAAAGAAAAAAAAAAAGATTCGGTAAAAAAAGTTGTTACCCTGGAATTCGGATGTTTCGCTTTTACCTCAGAACTACATCGTGAACAAGTACACCCGTCTTAAAGGATTCTCTGCAAGCTTTCGTGCACACAGCGCACGTTAGTGCGAACTGGGCTAAGTAAGTCATCCAGATGACGTTGTTGATCATCATAAACGCGTATTTTTTCTCAACGACTCCCATGTAGATTCTGAAGAGAGTGGCCACGACCATTGTGAACGAATTCACGGAGCTGAGCAGCAGGTGAACTCCGTGGATACCGTTGACGAATCTGACGAGTTCGCAGACAGCTAGAGCAAAATGTGCCAGAAGACGTGAAGTCAAATTTTGTTCGTACCTCCCGGTTTTTACTCTAGTCAAAACTACTAAAAAAATCGACACGGAAGTCGTTTTTTGCATCAGAAAAACTTTTGAAAATACTCAGAATGACTTTCCAAATTGCGGATATTTGCTGGGAGGCGTTGTGACGGTGACTTAATGGTTCCACCGACGGAAAAACAACTGCTAGTTTTTTATTTTGTTAATTTTTGATGAGATTTTTTTTTGCAAAATAAAATCTGCACGTAGCGTTATTTTTTAGTAATTTCGACAGTTGTCATGATTGCTAGGGTGGCCACAATAATTTTTTGGATCCGATTATTCGGTATTAGGGAGTTGATGAACGAGAGACATCATTCTATAAATTGTCCTAAAGTATCGGAATTGTTTTTTTTTTTTACTTTGTGCCGTTACATAAACCTTCACGAAGGGACGTAATTCTTTTTGAAGGCATTTTACTCCGTTTTATAAAGCTTCCCGAAGGGACGTAACGCGTTTTGAAGGCATTTTACTCTAGTCATAAAGCTTTTAGAGGGCACTTTTGGTTGGAAAAGTCTCACTAAACATTTCGTCACATAAAAAAAACGTCTCTGGATGCACTCACCATGATGTAGTTCTCTGGCACGCCGGATTTCTAGAATAATCAATGAAGCGGTGAAACTCTCGTCAATTCTCCAAATGGCGCGATTCACAGCCTTGAATCGACGATAGATGGCAAAGACGACGAGATCAAAAGCAAAATTAACGATAAGCGACTGAGCGATAGTGTAATAGAGCAGCATATCCGATGCAAAAATATCCTCCGGCCGAATGTAATAATAATAGACACCATGGGAGATCATAGAAAGCGGCCCAAGTAAAATGGTCACGAACAGCGTCAGGTACTGAAAAATCTTGATTGACCGATCGCCGTGATCCAGCCCAAAACGTCTCATCTTTCGGTCTATGATTGCCAATTTTTCCATGAGCTGAGGCCACTTCGAGTAATGATGAATACCGTGGCACACGTAATAGTAAGACGAGATGTAACACGCGGCCTTGTTGGAGTAGTACATGATCTTGAATGTGTCACTTTTGAAGACACTGCCGAATGTGAAAAAGTCTATCGCTCCATAAGCAACGATAACCGAACATATCCCAAAGTGCACGAAACGCAAAAGATTCGTCGTTATTTTTGGACTGCCCAGTGGTCGCGGTACACCGACCCCCAGTAACCAGCAGAGAAGAGTCGTTGGTCGTAGAATTTGTTCAATTGATTCGGTCTTTTCGTCTTTCTTGATCTTCACGGTAATCTCATCCATCTTTCCAATTTTATTTTCAAGGGTTCAGAAGTTTCGTTTCAAGGCAATGCTTTTTACTCTCAGTTTTTAAATTAAAACACTCCTATAATATTATTACTTGCAATTTAATCGATGTTAAATATTTTGCCGGGAAACTGTTTTAATTCCATCCCATATATCGTGTTCTTCAACTTATCGAAACCATAAGAAAAATATGTCGTTATTTCGTGTTGAACAAATTCTTGAAAAAACTCTTGCTACGTCGCTGATTCACACAGATTGATGACAAAAATCACAATTGCAGTTGTTAGAATAAACGGGGCTCGGAGTAAAATGTTTGTGATAAACTGCATGAAATATCCTCTGGTCGCTTGACTTTTCTAGCTCCCACTGCTCGTTGAAACATTTTCGACCTATGATAAAAACTAACCATTTTTCGTTCGTGCCTCGCTATTTTCAAATATTCAGCGGGCGACGGTGCCTTTGTCAATTTATTTACGAGGTGCAGTGATAGCATCTCTTAATACGTTGGAGTGTTTCATTCCAACGATCCTGGGTATGAAAAAGAGTTAGTTATTTAATTAGCGAGAATGTATCATCGTGCCCTTGACACACTAGCGTGGATTTTTCAAAAATACGTCATATAAAAAGGCTAAAAGTGTGCAAGAGTTTTTTCTGCAGTGAAATTAACGATACGGGATCAATCTTAAATCCGAATGATGAAGCAGAAACTTTCGAAAGGTGGAACTTGGTATTATTCGAAGAAAAGTTGGATTCGTATTTGTACAACTTTTTTGTTGCAGCTGTTTTTTATTGCTACTGAATTAAAAATCTGTCTGTTGTCTTTTTTATTGCTACTGAAAAAAATGTGCTGCCTCCTGTTTCGCAATTTTTCATTTGCTTCGTTCACAGTAAGGCATATGTTACGCGATTGCGTGACCAGTAATAACTCGTTAGCGCGTCGCGTGGTTGAAAAATCAGGTGCTGAAATCTAAAGCACATGCCGACGCAATTTAGATGAAATAATCGCTGATCCGCCTTATGGTGTACATGAATTATGAGCGTTGCGCCGCGAATGCCTCGCAGCCCTTCCCATTTTATTACTCGTGTGACGTGTTAATCGTTTCATGTCGCGAAGAACGTGATAGCTTTGAAACGGAAGTACGGATGTTATGATGGGACGAATGTTTTTTTCTTTTTTTGTTGTAAATAAACGAACAACAGCTTCATCATATTTTCAACGGAATTTCTTGATATCTGAGTAATACTCTCCTCGCAGAATCGATACAGGTTAGTTATTAGCTTCAGAGCGGCAGCTGATGCCGGAACAGGATATAATCGGCAGTTATTCGATGGAATTCGTCATCTAACTATAGCTCGACACATTGACAGCGACAGCACTGTTTTTTTTTTCTCAAAGAAAATACACCTTCGTCGCTGGTTAAATGTAAGTACTTTAAGAAATTTAGATTTCAGATAATTAACAGAACTAATAAAATTCTGTCGGTTATCGTTGGTTATCGGTTTGAATAATTATCCAATAATATAATTCCAAAGTTACAAGACAATTTCATTATAAATGACAATACGTTGGATGTCAGTCGGCCTAAAAGGTGTAAAATACCAATTACTCTCAAATATGTGTATATAATTCGTTAGGCTCTCGATTCTGTAAATGATAAACGAACCCACTTATACATTGTTATGAAAAAACATCGAAATTACGATATGTCGCCAGACACCTTTGAAATTACTGACAAAAAATATATCGACAAGGTTGTTGTGTGTAAACTGGCTCACGAGTTCAGCATCGGAGTATCGATATCCTCAACATCCAACAGCTAACTACAGTAAAACTTATTACGTACTTATATAATGTTTATATACCAATTAAAGTTCCTCAAACTCGATGTAAATAATACTAATAATTACATTCAACAAGTGTAGAATCGATAATATAATATATGTGAGGAATTCTCCGTCAGTTCGGCCACCTTTTTCTGAGCATCTGTAATATTTTTTAGAAATATTTATCCAGATTTCACTCGACATTACTGTTAGTTTTTTCAGATTCTTATTCCCTTAAAATGCAGGGTCTACCTTCTTTAACAAGTCTATTTTTATAATTAAACGAAAAAAAAAATAAGATAACGAATTCTCAATGTAATATTCGTTTAAAACTCCAACTTTCCTTTTAAAATGTTTAATATCTAAAACAAAGTCTGACAAAGACCTAAGGAAGTACGTTTAAGTAGTAGTAACATCTGACTAATTATGAGAAATATTGAAGCGGTTAAAAAAAGTGTCCGAACTGATGAACAACGCTTCACATGTATAATATATATATTTATATATATATTTTTTTTTAATATGTATTCACTGGGCAGCCGAAGCGGAGGAACCGCGAAATTTAAGCTCATGTGATTGACGAAAAAACCGTGTTTTCCGTGTCTCGAGCACAGTGTCCTCCGCGACCAGCAGCAGCAGCAGCGTCGGTAAGAAAATTCGTCAAGGGCACGTAAAATGACGACGATGCATCGAATCTCTTGTGCTCTCGATATAATAAAATGCAATCACGATATTACTATTCGCCACGACAATACAATATTCCTTGTTCCGCGCCCGCATGTTACATAATTGAATGTATATATTAATTGCGCGATTTCCCAACGCGACAGCGGCATCTTATTTTCTTTATATTATATGCACGGGTAAAGGCGCGTGTGATTTACATTTATTTTTCTGCTAGAAATATTCTCGATATTGGAATCCCAATCGGCGCGTGTTTTTCGTATCCAATCCTTTGGTCGGGGTATTACTAGTTATGTATTATGATGTATATGGTTGATAATAGTAACGCGTTGAATATTATTCGGATTGGGATTGCAATCTGATAAAGTTATCTTTTTTTTTACCGATCGCGAATCGTGGTCGACTTGTGATGCATTTTCCGTCAATGTAGTCACTACTTTCAGAACCATTCGGATGTTTCTCACAACTATTCAGAGTTGACTACTACTTGATGGTATTTTATATAAATTCCTTCAGGAAAAAGTAAGAGTCACGTTGTTTTTACTATTTATATCTTGGATGGGAAGAATCGCGTGAAACAACAAATTATTTTTTACGTTTAGATTGCAATTATAACTTTATATTTGAAAATAAATAAAAGAAAAATGTTAAGCAAGACATTCGAATTAATTATTTTGTCATCCACCTCGACTCCTTTGATATTATTTCAATTTTTGAAATAAAATGTTTGATCTTGCACTTTTCTTGTGTGAGGTTTCCCTCCCATGATATAAATAGTTCAAGGAAAAATCGTCAGTTATGCAACTAAGAAATCTGAAATAATTTACAGGCAGTCATGAAGACCTGGATGTTAAAAAATTTGTCTGAATTGGCAGAGAATGCCCTTTGTCATGCCGTTCGAGCTTGCAATGTTACTGATATATAAACCGAAATTATAACCCGCTGTGGTCCATGCTCAGTGTGTCTCTCTGTTATAGCGATACTTGATTAAATTCCATCAGCTTTCACAAGATTGCAGGATTCTCTCCATTTTTCACGAATTTATTACAAATCTTGCCGCAGTGAGTAGGCAACACCCAACGCGGCAAGGCTAACTGTACGTTAAATTGGGTTATGACTCGAAGATGTCAATCGAACTCGAGCAGTTCGACGATAGTTCTTTGGCGAAGGCGGATGTGCAGGCTGAAGGGGCGGTAAAGGCCGTCTCATTCGACATCGACGTTCTCTTGGACGTCGCGGAATTTTCGTTCAACATCGTTGTCCTCTTTGGCGTCATTGACGACGATTCGTTCGAGGCTGACATCCTCTTCGACATCCCTAAGGGTGTCTCGGTGTTCGCCACCGATGTTCGCTTCGGCATCGTCGAGGTCTCGTTCGATGTGGAGGTTCTCTTCGGCATCGTCGAAGCCTCGATCGACGCCGAAGTTCGCATCGGTGGCGCTGATGTCGACGTGGAAGTTCCAGGTGTGTCCGTCGAGGCGGACGTCGATGCTACCTGCTAATTAAATTCCAAAATCAATCATCCTCAACCGAGACGGCTTGCGTCGATAAAGTGTTTGTGACGGATTGCGTATTGTGCTGTCCACGGTTTAGCTTTTTTTGCACACTTACAAAAAAAGGCCAGGTTTTACTTTGGAAGGGATTGATGAATCTCGGGTACGATGCTTTGCGATCGAGTGGCAGGTGTTTTTTTTTGTACGACATAAGACAAAGCAAGGGTTGTGCTATTTCATCGTGGACAGGTTGCAAACAATAACATTGACGACAACTTTGACACTCAGAAATTGCCCATACTTTCAGCCTTTACCGGATTCAACGTACCTTCTACAGGACATTTTTCATAAATATGTGCAATTTTGGAAACTTCCGATAAAATTCGGGTTGCCAGAATTTCGCAAATTTTTACCGCAAGTAGAAGAAATGTTTAATGGAAACACGAACATGTCCTAATTCGATGCCGGAATCTTCTTTGATGAGAACGATACGTCGTATGTTGAAACTCATAAGAATGGTCAATGAAGCGAAAGGAACAGGGCAGTAAAAGTAGATACCTCGTTGTAGAATACCTCTTTTCCTTCTTCGACCGAGGGCAGTAATTCATCGGTCGAGTGCGGTGTCCTAGGACTAGGTGTCGGTGCGACAATTTGCTGAGCTATTTCGTGCTGCTCCCTCGATCTCGCCAGTCTCAACTCCTGAAGAGCCTGCCTCTGCTCCTTCTCGTTTCTCTCCCGCTCGAGTCTCCGGGCGCTGTAACTTCTGGCCGAGGAGGTTGAACTATGGACCGATGCCAAGCTAGGACGCCGCGAACCTGCCATGAGAAAGTGAGCCTTAATAGTACCGCTTCGGATGCATTGTTAAAATCGAATCTTCTATCTCGATATCAATAGGTTTATCGTATTGCAATTCAACCAGGATAATTCATGCGCGCCGTGATCAGAATGAGCTATAAGACATTGCTGTTCCTCCGCATCTCTAATCTATACAAGGCCGAATTCAAAGTCGTAACTTGAAATTGCAAGTTTCAACCTTATCCTTTCGTTCGAATTCAAATTGACCGTCAAACTCACGACTGTAAATTCGACCCTGACTATTGTTTCTCGGTTTTTCAACGTAAAAATAAACAAATAAATAAATAACTAAAGGAACTAGAGTATCAGTAGAAGAAGTAGTAAGATCAGAATGAGTTTGAAAAGAAGCGATCTAACTATATCCCTGCAGTAAGCTCCCGAAGCTCGTATCACGTTAACGACTGCAGTAACAAGATAAGCGTGTAATGGAATCAAGCTTTATCACATGGCTTACGTTACTCGTGCTGTGCTTTGGGTTGACATAAACGTATACACTTGATGTGATGCATAAGCCTACGTGCTGGATGCTTACTATTCGACGCTCCGTGTGATCTTCGCGATGAATATTCAACGGTTTGTCACCTACTTTGTTCTACAAGTCGTTTCAGATAAATGCGTACGTTATGTCATTCGGATCAGAATAATTACAGCCCAATTGCGTTATAAATAAAAAATGATATTCTATTTTTTCGAAGAGAATCTTAGCAAAGACGATCGTCTTTTGATGTATCCATAATTGTCTTATAATGATGAAAAATATGCGCAGAGCAATAATGTACAATGGGAATAATTAACAATCTTATTGAAAGAAAAGTTCTCTATGTAGCATTAATACGAACAATGCTTTAATACATAACTCTTGAAGAGACTATTTTTTCGTTGAATTCACGACCATGGTGGTTATCCTTCCAAGTATTGATAACTTTTAGCATCTTTGTGAATCGCGTTGTAAAAGGAATAAGAAAATCGACGGACATGCTCCGGCAGTAGAATATTGCGATGAGGACTGTTCTTATCACTACAATGATAGCCATATAGAAGCTGAGGTAAATGGCAAAGTATTTCTGCCTTGGAGCTTCGGAGCTATTGGCAAGGCTCTAAGGTAAACGTGCGAGTTCTCGAGTGCAGCGAGTTAGCTATATTGTGCGTCGTATTATTCGAAACGCAGCGCGCGTCTTACCAAACTGATATAGATAGTATTCTGATACGTACATATATATATATAAGTATATATAGCGATACTCGGTATGACGAGTATCGAGATATACGTATTGTACATTAGTATCGGGCCGCTGCCATCTTGCTGTCTCGTAGCGTACAACAACAATGAAATTATACACAGTGGGGGTGTATGTAAGTACGGAAAGTAGTGTAAGTAAGACGATAGTGTCGCCCGATGATGGGGCAACAGTTGCGGGCATGTCAATCATTTCGTGTCAATACTCTCTTCGTTTTGTTCTGTTTCTTTTCTTTTTTGTTATCGTTCTCGAACACATTTCTAGCATTGGCGACGAGCAACACTGACAATCGCGATAATCAATAATAACCGACGATGCGGGAAGCTTGAGGAATATGCTCTAAAAAATAATTACGCTCGGATAGTAGAGTCATACTCATGGATAAATGTGTGGGATGCAAATAAAATATTTGTGTCTCATGTCTCATATGTCTCAAGCATGATACGATTAATTAACCGTTTGAAGGCTGTTGGCGGCTTTGGCCATTTACGACCGTATTGTACATTCGTTATGTTAATAACCATCTAACCGGACATTTTATATCCTCGGTAATACGCATACTTAAGTTGTCAGCTAACTGTAATGAGTAATCGTTTTTTGTTGTTGTAAAGTTTCATGCAATAGAGCAGTGGGTTTTAATTTTGATTGCAGTATGTTTACTTAATCCGGAGGGAATGTTAACAGCGTTGAATTTGCAAACAATTGAATTGAGCAACGTTAACCTCCCACGACGTGGGGATGACCGGGGCTACTTGACTCAGGACTTTATTGACACTCATATTTCCCATACATACAGATCTGCACACATTAAGCAAAATTCTGCAATTTGTGTGTCCAACAATATCGATAACTTTCACAACTTGTCACCAGTACAGTTCACCGCCTCCAATTCAACGCGATCGAAAACGACGTCCGTGGTACCAACAGTTTCCCACCGCGGTATACCGCAAGCCATTTGAACCGCGTGATATTGTCAGGTTGGGCAAACATTTTAATATCCGTTTCTCCAGATTTTCGTTTTCGCTGTCGTACCCAAACACCACGAGTCCTTTCGGAAACTTTTCGTTACAGGAAACGAACCACAGGCAGGAATCTCGATGGACGAGCTTGAAATTTAATCATTTCCCAAAGTTATTCTTTCCAAACGCGCCACGAGAGATCGCATTGAGTCGGAGGGAGTGATCCGCCGACAGATATTCCAAAAGGCAATCCCAAAAGCTTAATATTTTAAAGTGATGCACCGAAGTCGAGCCTCTGGCTAAAGAGTAAATTCGTGTAGTACGTTCCTCGTATGCATGCACCGCGCGCCCGATGGTGGCAAAGTCCCAAAGGAATGCGGGATACATGGGAGTGAGTGGTTGCTGGCATCGATAAGGAAATACAAATCTGGTGTCACGAGAATATCCCCAGTGAGCCTGGATCGCGGGATCTACGTGGCTGGCGAGTGGCCAAGATATTCGCAATGACCGGTAGTTGGCTGATGTAGAGCGGCGAGAGGCCTCCCGCTCATTCGCCGCTCGCTTCCATCGGCAAAACACACGTGGGGGGGAGGAGGACTATATCGGACTCCCGAGGGCAGCCAAGCATAAGGGAAGTTCTATCGACACGACGCGTATTGTGCTCCCGTAACCGCGCGAATGGCACGCCGCACATGTATGCTTATCGTATATAGCGCGAGCGTTCGCGCGAGGTAAAGTAGCACAACCGGTGCGCTCACCGTTCTGCGAATTGTAGCCGCGGGGGATCAACCGGAGAATCGATATAATGCCAGGCATCACTTCCACGCCGGAGTCATCCACAACGCGTCATTCCTGATAGGGTGGCGCCGTTGATGCGAATTACCGGTAATTACTCACTCGCCGCTCGTGTCGCCGACATACGTGGTACTAATATTTTCGGATTCCGGACGAGTACTGACGATCACGACGAGGTTCGGGGGGTTTTTTTCGGCCGAAATTGTGAGTGGCGAACGATTAACGAGTCTTGACAGAAGCCGTAAGACGCAGAAGCTGTTGCAACTGTCGGACCCCTAGCAGAGTAGCGCATTGAAAAAAGTACCGAAAGAACGAAGGACGGGTAGCGAAAAAGCAGCGGCGAGCACTGAGTACTTTTCGAACATTCATAACGCTGAAATTTTGTTCGAAAGCACCAAAAACGCTCCGAAAATTCTTTTGTTTGAGTCATGAAAGCAACGTGCTTCACGTTTTTTTTATAAGAGCGGCAGCGAATAAGCATCTTTCACGAATCGAATACACTATTTTTCGGGGAATTTTCGGTGCTTTAGACCTAAATCTCGGTGTTTTAAACGTTCGAAAAGCACTCAGTGCTTCTTCCGTGATTTCTTTGGAGTTCGGACTTGCCAGGGACGTAATTTGGTTTGGTTTGGTTCTATCCTTTCGTTATTAGGAAGACTTCTTGTGACTAAAGTTATGATAACTGCGGAACGTCGCACGTCGACTTTTGGATCAAAAGACGTTTTTGTAAGGTTTCTATAAAGATTATGGAATCCTACCCAGAGGCTCTCCATTCCCATGCAGATTTCAACCTAAAGTGTCTTCGTACACGGAGAGAAGGATCTGATACTTTTTACCATATTTCTAGTAAAAAGTATTGTAAATTTCCGGCAGAGGGAGACATAACGCCATCTATCGAGAAGAACTAGAACGATGAGAATTTTTACCAAGAAATATGGTAAAAAATATTATATATATGTTAGAAATTCTTATAGTTCTCGTACTGTTCGTCAGGTGGCGACTATGGCTTTTCAATACCAGGCGCATTGGTAATTTTTACTATCGCGTCCGGTAAATTTTATCACATCCTTCTCTCCGTGTAGGAAGAACGTTCAATACTGCGTGGCTAAAGTTTTTAGTTTTTAGTAACGATGCCCAATAGAGGGCAAAAAAAACAATCCATCTTTATCAAGACGAAACCTGGCGGATCGAACGACCGCGATGCGACCCTAAAAAACGCCCGGTCGTGTTGTGGCAAAAAATAACCAGACAAACGACCACCACACGACTGCACAAAGCGATCATCCAGACATTTTGATGTTTGCTTTCCGTTGACGTTTTTCAGTCTCTGATTAAAAAACGGCTATGTTATTAAGATTGGTAATTGATTTAAGGTCGTCTTATTTTTGTTTCATTTCCGGCATAAAACGACCAGACGCTATTCAAGATCAGTGCACAGACGAATCCTCGGATTCAACCGAAGTTGTAATCACAAGAATTGTAAATGAGTTGATAATTAAATCTACAATTAGTGCCGACAGAATTTAGGACAAGCTGTGGTTTGATGCGCTAATTGGTCGATTGGTATTCGGGTTAATTCATCTACGCGCAGGGTCAAGGATCAAATTTCCTCAATCCCGTCGCAGAGTATCCAAACGCTGAATGTGTGTGCATTTATATGTGTCGACTGAACTGGGACCGGGTCAAAAACGGCCAGAATGACGATGGCAAAAAAAACATCAACGGTTATAGGTATAATCAGTATCATACATCGACAGCAATACAACACGAGACACAACACAACAGACATTTCCAAGAGGGCCTGGCACGATAAAAATTTTAGAACCAATGGCGAACGTAGGCGACGATGTGACAGAGTAATAGACATAGAAAATCTTAGTTCGGGAAAGGTATGCGGCAACGGGAGTTCAACTGAAAAGGAAAAAGTCGCAAGTAATTAGAATTCAATGTGGTCGAAGGGAAGAGACAAGACACAGTGGAAGATAGAAAGAAAAACAAAATCTGATGCTTTTGCAAGATTGACAGATCCTTTTTAGGAAACGGAAACGGACAGCAAGAGTCAGTGAGTTTGAACGTCAGTGAGATTGAGATTGGTCGTCTACCGAGGCCGTCGGACGATCCTTCAGCGACGTCGCTAAGGGTACGTCGATGCTTGTTTCCGCCTTTGGTAGCAGCCTGGAGGTGACACGATATAAGCAAGATGGCCGCGGCACGTGCCGCACCTGCACGTGAAGCTGGAACAAGGGGTCCTCGACTTCCGCCGCTGCTGGGGCGTCGACTAAAGGCAGCGCAACTAAGAGGCCCACCACTCTCGCTTCTCTGGCTGGATCGCGACGATGGTCTACCACCGTGGAGGGTCAATGGGATGCCTGCAAACCGAAATTTACGAACCAAACCTCTCCATAATAGATTCTCTAAAAATAGCATAGAAAATCGCTTACGTAAAAATAATGAAAAAAAAAAAAAAATTAAAAAAATACACACAGAAGGTTTAACACTGAAATCGAATGCAACATGCAGCAGACACGTGCGTATAATCACGATATCGAGTAAAACGGGATATAGTACAACGAGTTGCGGAGACTCGCAAGATCAAGATCAAGGTCCACGTTGCTGGGAGCTCGCGCGGTGCGTTTCTAATGACTGCGAGATCGCAGAATCCAATAAAAGTGATAGGAAACAGAGAAAGAGAAATGTAAACAAAAAAGAAAACTGGTTTGCGCAACAATTCACAAGGTTCGACACGACTTGAGGCTTTGTGTTGAGCTCTCGAACTGATTAAATACCGGTATCCGTTATGGTCGACTGTTCAATGAGGTATGTTGATCTGACCTTTTGTGAATGTCATTGCTAATGTCGCTACTAACGTCATTGGTAATGTCATTGCTAATGTTACTACTAATGTAATTGCTGATGTAATTGCTAATGTAATTGCTAATGTCATTGCTAATGTCATTGCTAATGTCATTGCTAATGTCATAGCTAATGTCATTGCTAATGTCATTGCCAATGTCACTGCTAATGTCATTGCTAATGGCATTGCCAATGTCATTGCCAATGTCATTGCTAATGTCATTGCTAATGGCATTGCCAATGTCATTGCTAATGTCATTGCTAATGTCATTGCCAATGTCATTGCTAATGGCATTGCCAATGTCATTGCTAATGTCATTGATAATGTGTCGCTCAAAACGGTTGACGACAAGCTGCGAAGGAGACTTCAAGGTGATTTCACGGAAGTGACATTAAGATGATGTAGCCATTCGGTCGCAGAACCTCGTTTGTACAGAATGGATCAAGTGGGCGACATAACACAGAAATCTCGCGATTGCGAAAGTCTGCGCGAGACGCCGCTTCATGACGGAAATTTCTTCGGCCTGATTTGCCAGATGGACGATTTATCACACCGGCTACGCAGAACAGATCAAACAAGGGTGAACTCACCGAAGCGGAACTCATCAAGGAACAAGAACGAGTTTTCCAGGCGGCTCAATTCATACCAAAGAAAATTCGCCGCATGGGCGAATAAGCCAAAGTCAGCGATTAAGGATTAGAAAATATGCTCATTGTTAAAATTGAAAATTACGTTAATGCGTGTGTTGGCTCTTGATGAGTTAGTTTGTCTTCCGTATGATAAATCGTCTATTTGGGAAATCGAGCCAAAGAGAGCATAGTTTTGGGGAGTTTTGTCTTGCAGGACTTTATATTGAAGCATGGCCCGCAGGGAGTTTCACAATTATGAGATTCGTGTTGTCCGAACTATTGTGCCATGTTGTACAAATGGGGACTTGTCCATTTAATCATTCGTGCTCTGCGCAAGAATCATTTTTCGAGATTGAGATTAGTGCAAACTTAACCACAAAAAACGAGATTTGTTTGGTAGATAGTAGGTGCTGGATCAACTTTTGTTAAACCTCAAAACAAAAAGTTAAAATCCCATTTATTGATATATAAAATTGATACAAAATGTCCTGTGGAGACGGAAATGAAGCCGGTAACGTACTAACGGTATCGGTTTCATTTCCGTCTCTATAGCACGTTTTCGCTCTATCTTTGGATCGTCTTCTGTCGTATTTCTTACCCACGTTATTTTCACGGTTTCGCACTCGTATAACTTCGATAACAGCGAAAAACTATTTGGTCGCTACAGCTCATCTAACAGTTGGTTGTGTTCCAACTAATTAAATGTCATGAGGATGTAACTGCAAGTGATTAATTGGTCCGAATAAACACATGTCCGGCAGATTTAATTGATTAGCTGGCGCCAATTAACACTTGATTGACACGGCCCACTGATTCACTCGCTTAACCTGGCTCGTTATGACCTACCATGAGTTAGCTGAACCACAATAAACCGTTACGTTATAGGTTCAACAACTAACTATTATTTCCATGAAAAACAAATAATTACATCCGCGCATTCGACACCGAATTTTTCACGAGGAAATTCTATGATGGACGGAAATACGATTAAATCAATTGTTCCTCCCGGTACTGAAATCACAAAACGATCTTCTATATTCGGACGTTAATATCAGGCGTAAAAAATGTAGAACGGTTCGAAATGTGACTTTACGTTCAGTCACCGTTTCCTGATTTACCAACGAGTAACTTAGGAAAAAATAACCAGTGGCTCATTGCTCCCAGCTCGTCCGCGGTGGAGGACGAGGAGAAAATCAAAGGTTGTTTCCAAGCCTCCTGGTGCAGGCAGACGTTACGTTCGCGGAGCGAACGCTCGACAGTGCAATGTCGACGATAGTGTTCCCTTCACAGTGCGTAAACGTCGGTACAGAGACGTACCAAGCAACTAGTAGGTATTCAACAAACGTATGCGCAATGGCTTGCGGCAATCGGGTGAGCCAGCACACAGAGAGCTGTTCCGTGCAACTTCTGAGTGCGATATAGACAAAGCCGACTCGGTCGGGCGCACATACTCCACGCCGCTGCGATCTCTCGCATTATTACGTACAGCAGGTGCGGACACGTGGGCCACGGTGGTGTATAGCGTACAAGTCACAGAGAGAGAAAAGTACCAGTCGTACATACGAGTGTGGTTGGTTCGGTTTCGCGCCGATATATAGGTATTTACGTATAAATACGGTGTTAGGAATAATAAGTATATATATAAATATGTACGCGTGTTGATAATACATACACTCACCTGTGTCACTGGAGAATAGCATGGGGGGTGCGTGATTGGCGTTGGCGTAATGACGGGGCCTCGTATATCTCGCACGGCTGAATAACTTTAGAACGAAACATATTAATCCCGTGAATACCGCTAGGCCTGACGCTATTCCGAGCAGGGTGGGAATGTCTGTCTTTATCAGCACCAAGTCTGCGAAAATAATTGACGTAATAACGCTTTAGTATCGACATTTTTATGGTGCAATGCGTTAGAGATAGGTGGCCGGGCAGATGGTAAGACGAGGGTGCCAATTAAGTAGTAACCGTAGCCCTATTAGTAATTGCAATGTATATATTACGCGTTATATTTAGGTATAGATATATGTCTGACACGGTGCACCCCTTCCCTGTCGTACGACCGACGGCCAATGGGCGGCCCGGATGCTAATGGGTGGACCTGTACAGTCCAACTGGTTGTAGCTCATTTATTTCAGGGATACGTCAGGTGAGTGGAGAATCAATCAGGTACGAGATGCCGGCTGTGCCCAATAAAAGAACTGTGACCTGGCCCTAGTTTTACCAATGTGGGTTATGAGGAGGTAAGCTGTGAGAGTATCAGTGTTGTAAGTCCCCACTACTTTGAAAATTAAAGTTTACACAACAGTTTATTTTATAGTTACGATTTTATAATGATGACTTGTAGCGATTATAAAAGTATATATAAACTTTTGAATAGCCGTAAGAAAAACCTAATTTTTAATTAAAATTTGGGAGAAATTGTGAGAAAAATGGACAAGCACAGTCCTCCATTCTTTTCGTAATGCGATAACAGTATTTCTCCATATTTTTAATAAGATTACCATCAAGTTTTATGGGAAATTAATATTCCTTGCCTCTATTTAAAAGTGTACACATCATATTATAATCGTTACGAGTTATTATTATAAAAACATAAATAATTACAAGGCCAATTGTACCATCAATTTAATTCTATAAAAATTAAGGATTTACAACTCTGGAGAGGATCCACTTTATACCCCTATCTATGATTCTACACAGTTAGAGTGTGGCTTTGGATGCGAAGATATCATTAGTGGCGCTTTAACACACAAAAGTGTCCCCAAAAGCGAAGGGAGAGTTTATGGACGACAATTGATCTGGTGTGGTATTTCAGGTATATGAAATATATATTAGATTATATATATGTTAATACCTTCGGCGCAAAAGATTTTTTTGCTTGGCCTCGAAAGGGCAACTCTGTGATATCCCTCGTCGCATTCACAGACCGCATTGTGCTGCACCTGAACGCAGGTCGCGTGCTGATCCAGATGGGTGCACGACGCCCTGTAGAAGCACTGTTCGCCGAGTTTCTTCGCTGTAAGATAATTTTCATAAATAATATATATTATTTTTAATTGCAGGCTGTGCTTATTGTTATTTTTTTGTTGTAAGTTCATTGAAATCAGTGATCGCGAATACGTACGTTTCGCGCACCCTTTCGTATGCCCAAGACGAACAGGGTATAGCTTTTCGCATGCGCAGACGTGGGCAATGGAGTCGCAGAGTACGTGCTGCAGGTCTGGATGGCACGTGTTGTCGCAGGGTGAATCCAGATATCGTCCCTTTTCTAAAAATAACAAAACCACGACAGTGAATAAATTTATGAAAATGCTGGCGTAATTTGCATATCGTTATTTTTCAACGCTAAATTGCGGTCACACGAAGAAACCAGTTGTTGTCTTAGCAACCAATGTTTAATAAATAGGTAACATTCTTTTTTCATTACAATTCTCCGGAGTTTCGGGAAAATTATTTTCGAAAATCCGATATAAAAATATTTCACACAGCCACAAGCATGACACTTTTTTTTGTATGAAAGTTCATCGTGGTCGTGTTTAATACGAAAAGTGATACACCTTATGTAACGGATTTTCAATGTACCGCATAAAGGCACATAATACACATAGAGTACACATAGAGTACACATAATACACATAGAGCCCGGTGAATATACCCAGGATTGCCTAACATCCAATCTCCTTCGTAGAGCCATCAATCGTAATGCAGCACAGCTATTGAGACTCTGAGGTTGTGTGAAATAAAGAATAAAAAAATATCGTTATTGGTCGTACCTAATACGTGATGCTGCCCGCCGTCACCGTCTATAGCAAAGAAGTACAAATAAGGGCCAAGGACGATTACATTAATCCGTGCCCGATCTCGCTCGCATCGGCCTCGCAATCAGTATAATCGTCGGTGAGTATCACGCTCGGTTGAAACGAAACACTAATTGCATCCGACATGTTCCACGAGTTCGTGCCCTCTTCGCGATGTCCCGATTGTGAAATGACGCCAGGAGCACCGGAAATGCGCAAATTATGCAATCAATTTTGCCTCAAGAGCATCTACCACCAATCGAGTGTAAACCCCGTGTGATATGTGTATATCTATATGTGCGCATCTGTACGTAGAGTATACAAATTTAAGTCCTCAGTGCCGGTGACTGTTAGAATGAACAGAATCATGAATGTATTCGAAAGTGGGCTGCATACCCATGAGGGTTGAAAACGTGTTAGCCCGACGATGCGCGCGCCAAGCTATCCGGCTTGGGACAAGTGTTTGCGCTTGAAAGCTGCTTATTCTGGTGTCTGTACGGTACAAAGTACTCTTAGTGTTCGCAACCTACCAGCGGCAGAGGAGGCCCGGAGAGTTTGCGGCATCCATTAAAAATCAATACAACCGAGACCGAGACCGGCGTGTATACTTGTGCATAAATACGTGAAAACACTTGTGTCCCTCGGTACGGAAAACGTGTTGCCAGACCCATTTAAATGGATTACGCGGCATTCGTCCTGTTCGTCTAAATCCGTGTTAATTCTTAGACGCGTATTAGTCGTCGTTAACGATGAATAACAGCACCCGTAGAAATGTTGTAGGTAATTATTGAGCGTGCGACAACTACCAACTGGTTCGTTCGACCAGTTTGGCGCTTTTCATGAATAATTAACGGTTACCTCGAATTGAAGTTAGTTCGCGGAATCAGTAGGACAAATTATGCTACTGTCAAAGGTGACAAGATGTAATCATTGATAATTATCGCTTAATAGTAATGACACCGAAACAAATTACTTGTCGGTGTTGACTAATCATTTTTTTACATCGCCTGCAAGCGACCAATTTGGTCGCCTGGAGCCTATTTAACCGTGCAAGTTGGTTAGGGCGACTAATTACGACTATTTTCTCATTTCCGCACAAAATATTTGGAAGGTGTATTAACTATGTCACACTCCGACAATGTTACGATGCTATCGCGAATGCAATTATTGTGCAAGCAATCTGAATCCAAGTGTGCGAGACGCGAATGACCCGTACCCGAAACTTTTCGCGGTTGCATGCAAACCTACAAATGTTATCACAAGGGAGATCAATATCTCAACGAACCTCAGGGTAATTTGTAAGATTGCAGTTTTCGTAAAGCAGTGGAGAATACAACGAAAACTGGCAACCACTTCGATCCCACTTTCACAGAAGTCACAACGTTGTGGAATTGTGAGCCATTAAGTCTCATAGCGTAAACCGCAAAATTAAGAGGGCAGCCAGCCAAAGTGTGCCGCTGATCCTCGACGCGCATTGGTAGCGCCTGGGCTTATAGGTATACATAAAAGAATATTAACGCTTTGTATATATGTGTATTTGTATACATATAGGCGGGTGAAAACTCGTTTAAGAGATACTCCAAGCTGATGAGACAGCGACGTCGTCGCAAAGGGGACGCTGTCGCCGAGTGCCGTCGAATCGCATCTTGAACTAGCACGTTGATGACGAACGCAGTTATACTTCAAGTAATCGACAGTGAATCTGTCGCCAACTCAGGAAAATATTGACTTACAACGTTTCTAAGGCAATACGTGAAAACCAAGGTCGTTGCGAGTTGTTTATCTCTGAGATGGATATGCAAATAGATGCAGAAAAAAAGAGAAAGCTAATGTTGGCATTAAAAAGATAAAGAAGATCCGAAGCGCTCCCGAGCGTCTCGTCATTAAGTGGCAATTAAGAAATACAAGGGCGCCCACATCCACATGTAAAACCTGATATCATCAGTGACACAAAATTTGAGTTTTTTTAATTTCCACATTTTGTCTCGTGTATTTATTTACACATGCGTCATTCGCAATCCGAGATAGTTACACGTGGTTTTGTTTTTGGTTTTAGTCCACGATCGTCAAGGCGAAACATGTGTTATAAGGAAGACATTTAAGTTAGTTCCAAATAAGTCTAATTAGCTCGTAAATGAAATGAAGTCCAGTTAACATGCCTTAATTGATCCAACTTATGGTGAACGTAGTTTAAACAATATTTAGTTGGGTCACGAAATAATTCACGGAAAACTTTAGGTTTACCAAGAGTTTTGCCGTATCGAACTTCACCGCGAGACTAAGCCAACCATAGTTAGACGGCTCAATTAAATTTTCTTTGAGCCAACTGAAGTGGTACTATATCTGCCGTGTTCTGATTGGTAGCATTGATATCGCTTCTCGGTCATTCACATCGTGTAGGCACAATGTTTATGAATGCCCCAGACGCTTCAAAGTTGTGGATCTTACGCTGAGTCTCACGGTCTTGTCGCTTTTTTAGCGTTTACGTCACGCAAAATTTATTAACCGAGCACATGCGCGCTTGCGACTCGTTTATCCAGTTGTCACTTTACTAAAATCGAGGTTACTTTTTTTTAGGTTGACCGAACCTGGATTTTTTCCTTCGTTCGAGAGGAAACTCTATAACGTAGAGAATGCCGCAAGGCGAAACGCGCCAGGGACATTTTTTAATTTTTCACAAAATTTGAAACCTAGAAAAATTTGTGATTTCTGAGGGTTCGAGAAAAATTCAGGAATCGAGGTATCGCTTTTCGCCTTGTTGCATTATCTTCGGTACTGAATTTTCTTTCGAATAAAAGAAGAAAATCCAAGTTCGATCGATTCAAGAAAAAGTAACCTCAATTTTACTAAAGTGACGAAATTTCGAAAAAAAGTCCGACATCGTTTTCTGCGTTTTTCTCGTTGAATTTTGTATTTCTCGGGCAAGTAAAGGTGATTTTTGGGATCAGCATCAAATTTCTTATCGGATAGAATAGGTTTCGGATAGGTACGAAACCGAATTTTTTATTTCCGTGAAAAACATAGCCCTTGCGTTTTTTGCGATTTTTTTTCGATTTTGTAAAGTTAAACAAGCCTATTCTATCGGAAATTCCGCACTGTTTTCGAAAAGCACCGTTAACTACCCAAAAATAGAAAATTCGTCGAGAAAAACGCAAAAAAGGATTTTTTATCTTTGGATACATTAGGTCATATGCTTCGCACGAACACCCTTCCCGAAATAACGGTAACAAACCTCGAAACCTTGCACGCCCTCCAAACTGTAAAAATACGCTAACACGATTGAAACTGCTGGTTGATTATCAACGAGTTGCAGACAATCCGATAGCCAATCAGAGAACGAATAGCACGACAACAATCCTTACATCGGAAATGCCAGATATTTTACCCACTCATTTTTTAAAAAGGAAATCAAACACAATTCGTCAAAGTCTCGGCATTAGCCATTTCAACATACATTCAAATGTCAGCAATTATTTTCTATGCAGTAAACTGAAGAAACATAAATGTCAAAGAAGCTTAGTTTTCTGTCTGAATTGGTTCCCTTAAGAAGGAAATGGACTTTTGAATATGCGGTGCTAATCTTGGCACTCTCCTTTTTTATATTTGGACCACCGCCAAATCTCTACTGGGGCGAATAAACACTCCTGCTTGACACCAGTGAACTCATGCCCCGGGTTACATGGGTAAGGTGGCAAGACGTTTAAACTATTGCCAAATCGTCGTTCAAATAACTCTGTTCACGTTATAAACGAAATTACTTTTAAGAAGAATTTTTAGAACTTCACACATTTGGGTCATTTAAACAGTGAAGGGATCGTTGAGCAATAAAACCCAGTGAATGAACACTTTTTTATGCACGTGATCTTACGACAAGTGCCCATTCACTGGTCACTGTGCGTTCACTGGTCGATTCGCCCTACTAGATGTTTCAATAAGCAGATAAGAACATAAGTTCAATTCAATAACCACATTTTTGAAAAAATATACACAATTGTTACAAATTGACGCAAGGATGTATTGAGTTCGTTTATATAAATTTCATTTCTTTAATTAATTTTTTTGGTACCGTTTGATATGTATTTTGACGCAAGTGTCGTTAAAGCGAAAAAAATTAACCACTTGAGATATAGAAAAATGCGGATGACGCGATGGAATCGCTGAATCTTCCAGTCCTTTTGCGAATTGCCCCTACATATAGGATGCGTAGTACACTCGCGGCTACACACCCACGTGAATCCTTAACACTCGTTGAGCCTCGAGGTGCGCACGAGCAATCTCGCAGGGTTTGACCCACATTCCACATTTCTAGTGCGTTTTCTATTTTGACGTATCCCACGCACCGTTTCACTCACGCATCTATTGACATATCTCGTATATGAAGTAAATAAATTTTCCAGACTATACACACAGTCAAGGATGTCTCCGTTGTTGATGGTAATTTTACGAACTTTTCATCTATAGCACCAAGAATAAATGCATGCATTTTGATCGCGTTAATTGCGTTGAATCGACGTATTTGGAGAGTGAGATCATTTTTTTCTGAGATGTAATAATCAATTGCTTGGGAAATGGTTATCGGGGCTGATGAATTGAAGGCCAATTGCTGTGAGAGTATAAATATTTATGAACGAGCGTTTTCTACTGTCATCGATCTAAAATATTAGTAGTACTCGTAGTGGTCTAAGGAAACATTTTTTTCAGTTGAAAGAACCAAATCGTACGCAAATTATTTATCATCATCTTGCTAAAACACGTAAAAGGGCAAAAAGATCTGGTTTGACGCTTTTTAAAACGAAACTATGCACTTCAAAGTTTGTGGCTCGACGGAAAGTTGGGCTTAACTCCACTAGATCAGCTGTTAAAATCGGAAATAATATTTGTACGGTGATCATTTATGGACGAGCCCTAGTTGAGGAGTTTTTTTATTTCTTTGCGCTAGTCCGATATTTCCATATCTCACCAACAGGCACTTGAAATTTAGTGCAGCAAGACGACATCGTTAACCATAACTTTTCACGTTCATAAAAATAATAATTCTCTAAGTCAAATATACGCTTCGAGGACAAATTTGATATGAGACATGATTATCCAACGAAATAATTTATTTTGAAGATGATCACAATTCGCGATAATCTTTGAATTAAATTATTCAGCACAGTGAAGTTTCCACAGTTAAGAAATGTTGTCTAGTAGAAGTAGACAGTTTTTATTGGAGTACTACGAATATCCGACGGAGACATTCGAAGAGTCATTGGTTCGAGCAAAATGTTGGATCAACGCAAAAAGTACTGTCTATCAAATTCCGCGCTTGAAGAAAATTACTTTCCTCCCACTGCACACTAACGACCATGGAACGCCCGTGTCACTCAATTCCCAAACGCGAAAATCGAAACCCGGCGCGCACAACCCAATCGCAAAGTAATCATAGTAACAAAAAAAGAAAAATGTGCTCTATCCTTTCCACAAAAATCCATCGCCGCGTTCCGCGGCGCTATATATACGTCGGGTGAAAGTCCGCGGCAGGATAACGACGTCGCTGGTCGCGCGCGAGTTCAACGTCTCCGTCGCCGTCTGGACCGCGCAGCAAGGTCGCCCCAAGGTGCGTCTCCTACCTGTGATGTTGATGACATCCGGATAATCGTCCTCCTCGTCAGCGTCATACGAGAGATCGACGTCGGCGTCCTCGTAGACAGCGTCGTTGCCGGCGTCGAGAGCCGACGGCACCGGGACTTCGCCATAGCCTCGAGGGTGATAACTCGGGTCGTCGGGACGGCGGCGTAGCCAGGACGTGGGTGCGTCTCCCGGCGATGGTGCTCCTTGTGCAGTCGTCAGATCGAGGTCGGTTCGCGCGACGGTGATAACCGGTCGTATAAGTATAACGAAGCAAGTCAGCCAGCAGCAACAGCAGCAGGTCAGTCTCAGGGCGAAGGGAAGTGCGCTC
Organism: Pimpla rufipes; assembly: GCA_963932165.1. Lineage (NCBI taxonomy): Eukaryota > Metazoa > Arthropoda > Insecta > Hymenoptera > Ichneumonidae > Pimpla > Pimpla rufipes. Next base: position 11,774,989 of record OZ010632.1, on the reverse strand, counting down.
ATCGCCCCCGCGGCGCGAGTCTACCCCCGAAACCGACCACCGGCGGCGCATCGACATCTCTTCTCTCCCTCTACACCGCCTCGTCTTCTCCCAAACGCCATCGCGCAGCTCGCACACGCCCTGTATATGATACTATGATCGTGGCGCCGCGCAACCCTTGCGAACCGCGGACGAACGAGGGGCCGATGAGAAGGGGTAGAATTGAGCAGCACAGGCAACGGCGGCGGCGGCGGCGGCAGCAGCAGCAGCACCAGCAGCAGCACCAGCGGCACCAGCACCAACACTAGAAGCGCGAGCAAACAGCAGAGCCAACGGGCGACACGAGCGGCAGTAGCGGCATCGGCGGTTCGCAGTGCTGACACCAACACCCCGTGCCCGACTCATGGAGACGCGCTGGGCGAGATCAGGAGCGCGAACCGCGCGCGCCGCCGAAAGACAGAGTCTATTGCACCCCGCGGTTGTTCGCACTCTCGGCTATTCTGCCCAATGCGCACACCCCGTAAGCCCAGCGCCACCGAGCGGGACGACCTACAACCCCAGAGGAGAAGCGCGCCGTCGCCCCCGCGACGCTCCGCACACTCGTCCGCGCTCGTCTAGTGGCCTCCCCTGCGCGACGCACCGCACCCCGGGACCACGAGATATCTGCTGCAGGCTCTCTCGCGCTCAGCCGTCGGCGCGACTACTTCGCTGCTAAGATTGTGATAGTGGTGGCGAGTCTTTATTGCGAGGGCGAGGGAGATCGATCCCGGCGAAGCGTCAATCGACTGAAATATACCGAGGTTTCTTGCATGGTTTTGTCTCTTGTAGCCGCTAAGGCGGATGTTTTTTTTTCTTTCTTTATTTTTTCTTTCGGCGCCTAATTGGATTAGCTTTGGAGATTACTTTAACTTTCTTGTTTGCTCTTTGCCCACCGATAACGATTAACGGGTGTCTCGCGATAGCGCCATTCAAACGTTGGTTCATTGCGCGTTCGTCGTAGTGATTTTTGGTGGAATATCGATTAGAAATTATGTTCAAAATGACCCTAAATTTTTATTATGAAAGTGGAAGGATTATTTCACTTGTGTGCTAAATTCAACACTGTCCTCGTACTCTGAAGTTGGTTCTGCAAATCGCAATGAAGATTGACGATTGGTGTTTCCTAGGAATTGTAGGATCTGGTATACCTTTTCCTGGCGTCATTGCTATAGTACGGAAGCAGAGCGAATGATTTGAAGGATTTCATCAATCGCCCGAGGAGACCGTTACTCAGTGAAGATCAATCAATTTTTACTTTATTTTAGTCATACAAAAAAATACGTCGCTGCAAATCGTCGGATTTTTCGAAACATTAGAAAACGACCTGGAATGCAGATGCGACAATCTGTTTATTGTCGAAAGATGTCACAGCTTATTGGTCTCGAGGGACGCAACGTTGACTACCCTTGACGCTGCGATCCTTCGTATAACCGACATTGCAGATACAATAATTGGGCCGGGTGCAAGTTCCGTTCGGGCATCCTCTGGAACATA